>ML796322.1:143207-161102 GCA_009831015.1 Picea engelmannii | reverse complement strand
TATTGCTTCTACCCAGTAGGTTTGACCAATGTTCTTCTCATTCATCATTGACCTAGCCATTTGTTGCACTGTTCTGTTTTGCCTCTCAACTACTCCATTTTGTTTTGGAGTTCTTGGGATTGTGTATTCTCTCTTGATCCCATGCTTATCACATAATTCCTTGAAATCACTTGACATAAATTATCTTCCTCTGTCTGATCTTACTTCCTTTAACCTCTTGCATGTTTGATTCTCAGTTAAAGCCTTAAATATTTTAAACTTCTCAAATGCTTCAACTTTTTCCTTGAGAAAGGCAACCCAAGTAAGTCTGGAGTAATCATCAATAATCAACATGAAGTAGTTTTCTCTCAATGTGCCTTCCTCTCTTGATGGTCCACATAAATCCATATGAACTAGTTGGAGTGGTTTCTCTGTTGAAGTAAAGCTCTTGGACTTAAACGGTGTCCTGGTTAGCTTTCCTACTTGGCAGGGTTTACACATAGAATCTTGGGGTTTTGATATTCTCGGAAGATCTTTTACTGCCTCAATATTTTTTATCTTGATTAAGTGGTCAAAGTTTATATGTCCAATTCTCCTATGCCATAACCATCTTTCATCATGTTTTCTTATATGACACTCTTCTCTATCTTCTTTCAACACATATACATTATTTTTTGTCCTTATGCCTTTGGCCACCACTTGTCCTGAGTTTGCAAACTTTATCTTGCAGTCCTTGGACGTGAACACCACTTCGCATCCTCTGTCACACATTTGACTTACACTGAGAAGATTGTGTTTCATCCCATATACAAGCAGAACATCTTGGGCTTTTCCTTTTCCATTACTTAAACTCACCATCCCTTTACCCTTTATTTTACCTAGAGCATCATTTCCAAAGGTTATGTTTCCTTATTTTCTTTCACTTAGAGATAGAAACTTACCTTTGTCTCTCGTCATATGTTTGGAGCATCCATTGTCTATATACCAAGGTTTTGTTTGTCTTTGAGATGAAAACACTAATCCACACTTATCACTTTCTTTCTTCTTCCAAACCTTGACATTTTCAGCAGGGGAATTCAAATCTGGTTCATAGTTCTTTAAGCGACAGTCAGCATATTTATGTCCATTGTTATGATAGATGTAACATTCTGGTTCGTTGAATAAAGGATCATAACGATTGTTATGCTTAACCTGTGCTCTTTTCCCATCCATCAAGTGATTTGCAGTCTGTGGTGGTTTGTTACTTGGTTGTCTCATTCTTTGTTGTGGTAGATATCTATACCTTGAATGTTTTAATTGCTCATAATTTAATTTTAAAGAACAGTTTACAACTTTATGACCAAAGTTAGAACAAAAGAAACAATATCCATAGAAAAAACGTTGGTACCTGGAAAATTGTTTTCTTCTTTGAACAGGTCGATTTCTTCCATGCTGATGATTTCCTTGAGCAGGGAGTGCATTATTTCTTTGCTCTACAGATTCAGTCCTAGCACCTTTTTCTTTACTCCTCCTGGGCAGCTGATTGTCTTCCTTTGTTTCTGTAGGTTTGTTGTTGTCATTGGTTGTATATTTGACAAACTTGATGGATTCTTTGTTTCTTGGTTGACCACTACTTGATCCCTCTTCATAACCCAAACCAGTTTTCAGATTTGGATTCCTTTGCTGATTTAGAATGGTGGCTAATCCTTCTGAGGCCTTGATACTTGACAGATTATGATGATACAAGGCTTGAAACTTCTCCAACTCTTTCCTAGTTTTCACTACTTCTTCTTCCAGAGCTTTACATCTTGTCTTCCTTTCTGATAACTGTTGTTTTAGAATGTCCTCGATTTTCTTTGCCTCTTCTAATTCTACTTTTAGTAGGGCAAAGTCTTCATCAGGTTGTTTATTGTCTTTCACGAACTATATCAACAATTTTTTTTGCTTTCTATTCTTAATTATAAGTCTATCAATCTCTTCCAGTGCACTGATTAGTTCTCCTTCCATATCAACCACATCTTCTTCCTCATTAGCCTCACTTCATGTGATTTTATTATCATAATCCTCTTTGGCCATAAGTATGAAGTGATTTAGTTTATCTTCAATAGAGGAGTCATTGTCTTCATCATCTAAAGGATCATCATCATTGTTTACACAAAGACTTTTCTTCTTAAAATTATTCTCTTTAAAGAAATTTATGTGTTTGTGCTTCTCCTCATCATCACATGTCTGATCCTTTCCTTTGTGGGGAAATTTATTTGAAAAATGACCTATCTTACCACAGTTGAAACATTTGAAAGGAAGTTTACCTTTGTATTTGCCTGATCCCTTCTTCAGTCTCTTCAAAAATTTTACTTCAATTTCATCAAGCTCAGAATCCTCATTCTTGTCTTCTTTAAATGATGCTTCTCTGGAGGTGGGTTTATCTTTAACTATTTTCATTTCATATGCAGTCAATGTTCCTAGAAGTTGATCAAACTCCAAGGTTTTTAGATCAGTAAGTTATTCTATAGCAGAAACCTTCGGGTTGAACCTATCTGGTAGAGATCTCAAAATTTTCTGAACTAAAGAAGGTTCCTCAATTTTTTCACCAAGTGCTTTCATTGCATTTACCAGTTCTTCAACTCTCAGAAAGTATTTTCCAACAGTTTCATCTTCTTTCATCTTCAGCTGTTCAAAATGTACTCTGTATATTTGAAGCTTGGCGTCCTTTACCTTCTCATTACCTTCATAACTGCTAATGAGTTTTTCCCGCATTTCTTTGGCAGTTCCTAGGTGCATAACTTTTACGAATTTTTCTTCTACAATCCCACTCAAGATAGCATTCATAGCCTTAGCGTTGAAGCTAAATTATAGTTGTCATCCTTATTAGCTAGTACAACTGGATTTACATAACCAATATCTACCACATCCCATACATCTACACCTAAAGCCATTATGTAAGTTCTCATTCTAACTTTCCAGAAGGTAAAGTTTGTTCCATTGAACAGAAGGGGCCTTATTGGTTGAATTTCCTTCATGGCTTGACATGTTTAAGATCTAGGATCTACCCTTAGATAAAAGGGGTAGACTCTGATACCAATTGTTGGACAACTGAGAAGGGGGGGGGGATCAGTTTTTACCATGATTAAACAATTATGCTTGTTTTAAATTCTTTACAGAGCACTCAATGAAAATCACAATAATGCAGGGAAGTAAGCAATAAAACATTCAAAATCATTCACACATATGAGATACATAGTGACAGATATTTCCTGAGAAAACCCATAAAGGGTAAAAACCTCTTCTTATTTATATGATAAGTATTATTTGCATTATGTACATTATCATACTTATGAGCACCAACTCATAATGAGGCTACAACCTCTATTTTGCAAGTTGCTACTTGATGAGAGCACCAACTCTCTGATTTCTCTAGCATCAACTAGAAGGAAGCACCAACTCCCTGTGTTTCTCTAGCACCCACTAGAAGGAAGCACCAACTCCTTGGTTTCTCTAGCACCCACTAGAAGGAAGTAACAACTCCCTAAGTGTTCCAGCACCAACTTCCACTCACACAGGCACCAACCTGTAAAACAGAGAACTACAGTTCTCCCTTGCACCACCCTACCACCCTGGTTTCTCTGGCTGCAACCAGATGGAAGCTACAACTCCCTGTGTTCAAGCACCCACTTGAACCTCTGAGGAAAACAGTCCTCCCTAACACCTCCCTTCCACCCTGAAATATAAATCTTCAATTTATATAAATCTATCACAGTGATACAATATTTATCATTAGCTTACCAGACTTATCATTGTTCTGCTATGCTGCTCTGATCTCCTGTATCAGTGTCCCTCTGTCTGCATCTTCTTTCCCTTTCTGATCTTCTATTTTTCTCTACAAGAGCACCTCAATCTTCCTTCACTGTATCACTGTCTTGCTGCACCCATGCCTTGTGCTTTATGTGCCTCTGCCTTTTATGCTCTGTGTGCCATGTCCATTCAATGCACCATTCCTCTTCTCTATATTTCAGCTGCTGCACACTCCTCCTTCTACATGCCTGAATCACACTCAACAACAACAACATATCTATTCTTTGTTCTCCATACTTATAGTTTATGTGCACCTTGTGCATGTTATCTCGCCATGCTTCTGCATGCTCTCTCCATGTCAAGTGCTCTGCCTAATCATCATCACAACTCTTCAGCTTCTCTGGTAGTTAAACCCATGCGTCCATCATCACTAGGTGTTATGTCGAGATTCCTTCGCCTCTCCAGCAGTCGAGACTCGTCATCTTCTCTGTTATCGTCGATCTCAACCTCTCTGTTGTAGTAACAGGCTTCAACGCTCTTCTATCTGTCAGTCACCTCTATGACCAGTCTTCATTCCACTAGCAGATTCCTTAAGACTCTTAAGCTGCTCTGGCAGAAACCATCAGTGGTTTCTAGCAGTTACAGAGCGAACCTTGAAATGGATCCTAGCTATGCTATCTCCTTCCACTTACATGACCACCGGTAGTGACCACCGACTACATAGACATTTCTGCATTTTGACATTTGGCATTTCAGATTTCCTGTGGTAAAGAGTTATCTTGATGCTCCATGTCGCGATCCCCGAAACTCTGAAAAAAGAGCTTAGCTGGACTAGCTTCGATCATTTCGGCATTTTGCATTTCACTATTTCACGATTTCGCATGTCATGAAATCCTGTTGTGATGCATCTTGACTCTCCAAGTCACGATCCTCGAAACTCCAAAAAAAAGGAGCTTAGTTGAACTAGCTTCGAACATTTTGAAATTTTGCATTTCGCATTTCAGCACTCCTGTGGTGAAGTGTTTCGAAACTTCAACTCCCGGTATCCGGAACTTCGAAATGGAGTCAGATCAACAGTATGGTATTTCGTCGTTTCGCATTTCGGCGATTCGACATTTCGGCACTCCTGTGGTGAAGTGTTTCGACACTTCAACTCCCGGTATCCGGGATTCCGAAATGGAGTCATTTCCCGGTCTATGAAACTCTTTGTGATTTCGGCGTTTCGCATTTCACGACTTAGGGACTCCTATGTCGAAGAGTCTCAACTCTTGACTTCTCAATCTCCCGGTATCTGAAACTCCGGTGGATGTGCCTGTTTCAGGATTTCCGGGTTCTGGATTTCGTAACTCCGGGACTCCTGTGTCAAAGAGTCTCGACTCTTGACTTCTCAATCTCCCGTTATCTGAAACTCTGAAATGGAGTCGGATCAACGTATTTCGGCATTTTGCATTTCGTCGTTTCGACATTCTTGTCGTGAGTTGCTTCCTTGAGTCCTCCAATGCCCGATATCTGAAACTTCGAAATGGAGTTTACACTTCTGATCTTTTCCATGCCATTATCCCTGCGCTGTTGATCTTCCTTTCTTGCTTGTTTTCCATCAAATGAACAAGCACACTCTTGCACTCTGCATACACCTCTGCACTATCTCTTCTAAGCTTACGTTGTCCCTGTGTTTCCATCGTTGCATACTCTGATCTTTCCATCAATGACAAACACACTTGCCTATAAACATGCCAACATAATTTCCATTATTTCCCTCATTTTGACCTCACAGTTAATATATTTCCCCATATTTACCCATGCCATGGCAATAAATTCCTTTTCAAAACCAAAACTTGGTACAAGGATGGAAAAACCCTTCACTTGAACACATACTCCAACAACCTTCACCTCAGCAACACCCCCTAGCTTTCATAAAATAATCCTCCACAAATACCTCCTTGAATTCCTGCCCAACCCTCTCATAACCCATCAATAAAGTGACTCGGTCCTATTACAAAGTTGAGTTACCTACTTTTCATCAAGTAATATATATATATATATATATATTTGGTAGTGAAGCCCCGTTCTTGTGCACTGCTAGACCTAATGATGTTAGAAAACCTATCCCTGGATGGAATCACTTGGATTAAATATTTCCAACTGTGAAAAACTCTTTCACGTGCAGTTGGACAAACCTTTTATGAAAACCAGCTTGTTGGCGGGAAAGGTATGAAAGAAAAAGAAGAAAACAAAAAAAAAGGAATATGTATGACAAGATTTCTGGAGTGGTTATTTTTCTGGAGTATTTATTGGTTCACTGCAATTTCTTCACCATGCATATTATCAATTTCGTAGTCTCACAAGATTACTCTTTTACTACGGAATCAATGGAATATATTTGATAATTCTCCTAGTGGTTTACAATGCTCCAATACTTCTTTCAAACTTGTCATCAAGTTAGCCTCCATTGACAACACTCATTTTGTAGTTGATTTTTGTTCTAGAATGTATTCACCTTGCAATGACTTGGAGTCTGAAGTTCAAAGAAGATATTTTCTAGTTACAACTGCCCTATGTCCTTTCTTGTATAACTGAGCAGTTACATGACAAATCCCTTCAATATAAAATCCCTATTAAAGTATCTCCTAAATGAAACACATCATATGCATTGCACATAAGAAAGTCAATGGAGAATGTGGCATCTTTGAAGGGAACTAAACATGAGAAGTGAAAGTTTTCAACATTAGGCTTGCAATATTGTAGTTATTCCACATTACAATTGTCATATGGAGGATTTGATGTCATTTCATGAAAATAACCTGGAGAGGATATCATGGCATGAAAACTTATGTGGAGAAGATGCATTGCAAAGAATGAGTTCATGATCTTGTAGCTATAGGAGAATTTGAATACGTTGTGACATTGTTACTTTCTATCCCCTTGATAGCCCTTATTTCTATATTGATGCTCTTTATGTTTATTCCCTTTCATCTTTTGTCTCTTCTTCCTTGCATAAGTTTATTGTTAATATATTTGCATCCAATTTGGGGGGCACCAAAAATTCCTTATCAGGAAACATACTTAATCTATGTTATTGGTCATTGTCAAGAAGCATGTTCACAACTTCAAGATGCAGGATGATGGAAAGATGTTGCAATGTTAGATGCTACTCACCTCCAAGGATTTGATTATGTCAAGGTCTTGCAAAGGTGGGTTGATCATGTTCTTCACAATAACCATAACATTTAGAGGGAAATACTTTTGTACATTGTTGTTGGTGCATTACATAATGTTTTGGAAGTTCTTTGTGATGCACAAGAACCTAAAATCGCAACCATGTTTTACTAGCATCAAACTAAAGGTTACATCCCAAAAATTTGCAGTTGAATATAGTGCATCACCAAAAATTGGCTAGCTAGGATCAAGGAAATGACAACACATTGGATTTACCTGGTGATTTGAATCAACAAAAGGAATATATTTTGGCAATTTAATTTCAAGCTCAATAATGGAAATAGTCCATGTTTGAGAAAGAATGGGGAAGCCACATGAATCAATATCCCTATGATAAAATTCTAAGGATTCTTGTCATGTTGATGATATTACTCTCAATACACTTCAAATTTTCAACGACTTGAATTCTTAGATATTGCAACATCTTGTTATGAGCCTCTACCTGAAGAGATTTGAATATTTTTCAAAATTGTATACAAGATTCTAGACTTATAGATACAAAAATGATGCAAAGACTCTACATCATTGGTTGTTGTGGAATTCCAAGATTCAATTTTATGTTTTAAAGTTTACATAATTCCATGATTTGATCAACAGTTTCATTAACAGAGCATTCATTGGCATCCACTTATTTTACAGGCCTTGTGAAGACAAAGTTTCAATTGATATAAAGGTTTTGTGTCTACTTGAATATTGGAGGTCTTGGTGAAGAAAAAGTTCAAATTGATCAAAGGTTTTCGGTTTGCTTGAGGATTAAAAGGTAACCCGTATTTATATTCTTCATTTTTTTTATAAACTTGAAAAAATAGGAAACAATCCATATATACAACTTACCTTTACTCCTGCACCATTCACTTTATCATTATCAAATTCCATTAAGCTTATCTTTGTCCATAAGCAACTTCATGTAGCTTATCATTATCACACCATCCACTTTTTCCCTATCTAATCTGTCACTTAGTTTCATTTTGATTATGTTCATAAACCCTGCTTAACCTTATCTATAAAACCTTTGACAAAATTATGTTTATAAACTCTAATCTATTCATAAATCCTACTTTACCCTATCCATAAACCCTATTTTCCTCTATCCTTTGTCTATATTAGAATTTTCTTCATAATTTTTTGTCACTCAGTTCATAATCACTTTATTCATAAACACCTACTTACCTCATTTTTTCCCATAATAAGATAAGAATAAAATCCCCTTACATCACTCCATAACAAACATATGAGGATTACTAAAGGCTACTAAGACAAGAAATATTATACAAATAGAGGTTTTCAAGCTACACAATTCAATTTTTTTATTAAAATTTGCAAAATATGTTAAAAACCCTATCTAAATTCTAACCTGTGAAAAGTTTTTATGATCTTGTGTCAACTTTGAATAATGTGACACGTGATATTTAATTTAAAATGGCTCATAATTAGTAGAAAGTTTGAATTATCCTTCCAATCCTCATATTCAAGACTGCACTACAAATCATAATTGCTACGAAGTGACATTTATTAGCATGTACAATAGTAATTATCGATGAAAATGGATGTGTAAGTAATTAAGGGTCGGGTTGCATACAATTCAAGTGAAACACTCTATATACAAGATGAGAGGAATACAAAATAGAGGAGACTAAAACCAAGTGTGCAAAAAAAATTGAATTTGTAGGAAGAGGTAATTTCACCAAACAATTTGAAGGAATACAAATGAAGAAGAGGGGAGCATAATCAAAATGAGGAGCATATTATTCAAAACAGGTTTAATGAGGATTTGCTCATATCTTGAAATATTCGAACTGGGTAGTCTTGATTTTTGGTGAGGAGAAGCAAGAAAGTATAACACGTATACCTACAAAATTTTGCAAAAACCCATATTGTATTTTGTGAGAAATTGCCAATATATCAAACCTGTAGCAGTCTTGAATTCAATGCATAATGAGATGAAATTTGTGTTTTGTGTTGTAAAGAATCTCTTTGGTTATACAACAATTAGTTGGGCATTCGAACCACTTATAAGACAAGGTTTAAGAATCCACCACCATTCAGAAATTGACATTTCAAGTAAATGAGACTATTAGTCGTGCTACAGGATTAAAGCTGGGGGAGAATGATGGTCAAAACACTCCAAATTACCAAAGGATAATTGGTTTAAATTTAAAATTGTTCCTTTCCAAATATATGAATTTGAAAAGAAGGGAATTCAAAAAGAGTTATTGAATAAACCATGGAGGAATATAGTTTTAATTGTCTATCATATTAGGATTCTATTGCATTTCAAGAATGAGAATCCAATGAATTTGCCTTTCTTTCTCATGAAAGACTTGGTTAAGATGACAAAATACTTTCAAAAATGTACTCAATCCAAAATCAAGGTATTTAAAATTCATCAAAGTGATGATTCTAAAAAATTGGAACCATCCTGTAGCAATATTAAAACAAAAGTAAAATATCCCAGGACTCAAACCCGAGCTCACAAAAGTTGACTAGTCATTTTCTTAACTGATTCAAAAGAAGAGATTAGGAATGTTAATGTAAAATTTAAGGAATTAGGTGAAGTAGAAAGAATCAAGAGGATTGAAATTAAGAGTTCAAAGGAGTTGGACTATGCAGTAAATTCAGACGAGGGTTATACACCAAGGAGTATTTTCATGGAGGAAGACGCATACACACTAATGGAAGCAACAAAGGATAGTTTATCTAAAGCAATTGAATCCAGGGGGAAACATACAAATTATAATAAAACAAAGGGTTTGAAATCAATAGAAACCTGTAATGAAGTGATCTGGGATCTTTTCATCGAAGTGACTTATAAAGAATTGTATTAAATGAGCATAAATTAAAGTGCGCCATAAAGAAGGAAAAGCTCAATAATGAAGAGACATAAGCATCAAATCTGAATACAAAAACTTGATAATGGAGTTCGTCCTTGGTATATATGGATATAAGGTGTAAGATCTAGATGAAAAGCATTGGTACCACTTTTCTCCAAAATAGTGAAGGGTCCATAACAGATGGGCTTGAGTTTCTTGCCTTCACCCTTGAATCTTTCCTTGTTGATGTGAAGCCATACCTGGTCTCCAACCTGGAACTGATGATCAACCCTGTGTTTTTCATGCCGAGATTTATACTATGCTTGAATTTTCTCCAACTCTTCCCTGACTGCTTGGTGTACTTGTTGGATCCTCTTGATGAACTTGCGATCTTTGTCTTCATTTCTTTCTTTATCTGAATCGGCATCTCTCCCATACATCAATTCCAAAGGAACCTTAGGTAAATACACAAAACATGTCTCAAAAGTCAAACACTGAGTGGAGGAATGTAAGGCTCGGTTGTAAGCATGGTGTACATAGGGTATATGTTCATCCCATAACTTGGGATGCTTGTTGTAGTAGCATCGAAGCAAAAGTTCCATTGTTCGGTTAACAACCTTTGTCTGTCCGTCGGTATGTGGATGGAAAGTAGTGCTCCTATTCAACTTGGTGTCCATCATTATCCACAAACTTGTCTAAAAATCCCCAAGGAATAGAGTATCTCGATCCGAGATAATGGATGTGGGTAACCCAAAGTGAACCCAAACATACTGAAAGAAGAGATTAGTAGTCTGCTAAGCAATGATCTACTTTTTACATGGCATTAAGATACACATCTTGTTGAAACTATCCACTACAACATACAAATAATCATGACCCCTTTTTGACATTGGTAAACCCCCTACAAAATCCATGGAGGTACTTTCCCATGGATGGGATGGAACAAGAAGTGGTGAGTATAGCCCCAATTTTCTATTAGTGGGCTTACAAGTAGAACACATCACACACCCCTTTACATATTTAGTTACAATTGCTTTCAATTGAGGCTGGTAACAAAACCTTTGTAGATGAGCCATAGTTTTTCCTACCCCAAAATGCCCAGACACAAGAGAAGTGTGAGCTTCTCGTATTACATGGACTCGTTCACTTGTAGGAATACATAAATTTCCAAGATGGTAGAGTAGTTTTCCCTGCAAACAATAGTTCTCTACCTATGCACCATGCATTAGATTCTCATATACTTATTTAAAATATTCATCAATGGCATATTGTTCCACATAAATATCATGAAATAAATAATCATTCTTCAAAATAATAGAAGCAACAATACGAGGTCTAGAAAGCATATCATCTACCTTGTTACTCGTACCCTTTTTGTACTTGATTACCAAATGAAATTGTTGTAGGAAACCCATCCATCTATAATGTCGAGATTATTGTAGTTTGGTCTATGCTTGGAGATACTATAAGGGTTGATGATCTGTATGTAGGATTGTTTCCTTCCCTAACAAGTAGTGCTTCCATTTATTTATGCTTTGAACTAATTCATACAATTCTTTATCATATGTAGGATAGTTAACAACAGCTTGGTTAAAAGGTTCAGAGTGGTAACAAATAGTCTTATGATATTGCATCAATACTGCACCCATGGCGTATCTGCTAGCATCTGTCTAGATCTCGAATGACTGTTGAAGATTCAGCAGTGCTAACACTGGTGCGATACTAATATTTTCCTTCAAAGTGTCAAAATTTTGTTGTTACTTTCCTCCCCACTAAAAAGTGTTATTCACACTGGTTAAGGCATGCAAAGGAGCTTCTATAAAAGAGACGTTTGAAATGAATCTCCTCCAATACTGGACTACAGATAAGAAGCTTTTTATTTCGGTTACACTTTTGGGCTCAGGCCAATTTACAATTACATCAATCTTGGAAGGATCATTTCAATTGTCCTCCTCCTACAATATGACCTAAGTACACAAGTGCAGTCTTACCAAATTCACATTTGGACAATTTTACATACAACTTTTCCCTTTTCAAAGTATCCAATACTTGCTTTACATGCCTTACATGTTCATCCCAAGTCCCGCCAAATATAATAATGTCATCTAAATATACAATCAAAAAATCATCTAGAAATGACCTGAATACATCATTCATCACATGCATGAAAGTTGTTGGAGCATTACAAATCCCAAATGGAATAAATAACCACTCAAAAAATCCATGTTTGATTTTAAAGACAATCTTCCATGCATCATGTGCAACCCTGATCTGATGGTATCCACTACGCAAATCCAACTTAGTGAAATAAACAACATTCTTTAACTGACCAAGTAAATAATCTATACGAGGAAGAGGGTATTGATTTTTCACCGTGATTTTATTTAAGGCCCGGTAATCGACACATATTCTCCATGTGCCATCTTTCTTTGGCACAATCACGATCAGAGAACCACAAGGAGATGAGTTGGACCTGATGACCCTTTGATCCAATAAGACTTGTACTTGCTTCTTGATCTTTGTCATCTCTACAACTGACATCCTGTACATGCCCACATTAGGAAGAGGAGAATCTTGCTGAAGATGTATGTCATGTTGGATTTCCCTCTTAGGAGGTAATCCATCTGGTTCTTGGAAAATATCATCATACTTAGAAAAAATATCAATTAATTATTTCTTATGAGAAGCATCACATCCTTGGAAAGCGTCAGATGTTCCGACATCTGTCTCCCTTACGACCATGAGTACATATCTCTTATTAGTGTTTATGAGTCTCTTCATTTGTCCTGCACTAACAAGTGTTGTGTTTACCCTCATGTTGTGGGATCTAACAATATATTCCTATCCCCCTTTAGTAAGGTGATATTTTTTCTCATGACGAAAGAAGATTGATTTTATATCATAAAGATAAGGACTCTCCGACACTATGCCACATATATCAAGTGATACAACATCCAAATCCACTTCATCAATCAACTTTGAAGCAATCGCAAATCTGACCCTACATTGCTTGATGACATTAAGGTTTTCTTTATCACATACCCAACCAAGAGGATAAGGCTTTGGATGTGGTTTAGTTTCAAGACCCATCTTTTTGACAAGTGATTCAGATATCAAGTTTACTTGGGAACCAAGATCAAACAATGTATCTATATTAGTGTGTTTAGATAAAAATATTATATGAAATAATCCATTCATCTTTCTTTCATCATCATGAGATTCATTATTGGAATTTGAACTAGCATGAAGGGAATCTTTAGCTTGTACTCCAATTGTTGTGATCTTTCCTTCGTCTCTTGAATTGGAACCAAAATCATGTTGCACTGTAGCAATGATCTTTGTCATCCCCTTTCCACCAAACTGCTTCGATCGCTTCTATGGATGTAGTTTCCAACAATGTTCATCATCGTGACCATTTTTCTTGCAATGAGTGCAATATGATTTTCTTTATTCTCTCTTTATAGTGGCAGTGTTTTTGTCCTTCCTTTTAAACTTCTTAAACTACCTATGTGGGAAATTGGAAGGTTTCTTCATGGGATATTCTTGAACATGATTTCCCCTGTTCTCAAGGTGAGTGGCTTGCACACAAACTTCATCAAGACTGGTGGGGTTAAACAATAGCAAAGTATGAAAAATATAACTGTGAAGTGTGTGAATATACTTCATTAAAGTTTCATAAGAATCCAAAGGAATTTTTAATGCAAGAGCTTTCTTCCTAAATTATTTTTTGAAACTTTGTATAGTTTGACCTTTACTTTGTCTTAAAGTTTGTCATTCCATCATTGCTTTATGTAAATAACCCAATGGATAAAATTGCTTTCTTATTGCTGATTTAAATTCCAACCACGAGGAAAAAGATTAACACGCTTACTTATGTCCTGAAGTTTTCTCCCCCACCATATGAGAGTGGTGCCTTCCAACCGAAGAGAAGTCAATTGCATTTTAACTTCCTCTTCATCAATTTGTTGAACACGACAATATACTTCAACCTGTCGGATCCAATTATCTAGATTTTCAGGATTAGCATCTGCATTAAACATAGGTAAAGAAAATTTTACATCAAGCTTTAATAATGGTTTCTTAAAAGAATCTTTATGGATAGAATGATGAGAATGATGAGAATTCTCAGAGGAAGAAGAGATAGAACTTGATGGTGAAGATGGAGGCTCAAGAGGGTCTCCTCCATCCCCTTGATTTACTAAAGAATTTTCATCAGCTTGTGCTTCCTTTTTCTTCTCTTTCTTCTTAATCCTCTTCTCATAGTCTCCATAAATTCGCTCGACCATTTCTGGCATGCGATAAAAGACCATATAGAATTTTTTCTCATGTTCATCATGCTTGTCCTCTTCTGCCATTTTCTTCCTTCAGGATTCACGACCAACTTCAGGATTGAAAGTCTTAAGAGTTCCTCCACCCTGCTTATGCTTGGCCCTAGTAAGAATTCACACTCAACAATTCAATTCAAAGATGACTGCTTTGATACCAACATGATCTGGGATATTTTCATAGAAGTGACTTATAAAGAATTGTATTAAATGAGAATAAATTAAAGTTCACCTTAAAGAAGGAAAAGCTCAATACTGAAGAGACATAAGCATCAAATATGAACACAAAAAATTGATAATGGAGTTCGTCCCTGGTGGAATACGTCTTTGTGTCCTGCTCTCAAATGGGTAGACCTTTTTATTAACTCAGCAAAAGAATTTGGAAAAATACATAAGTATATCTCATTCTGGAATTAAACTGCAGAAGTTTTGATTAGATCAGAAAACACACAATACCATTGAATTTGTGGCATCGAATTACCCAAAAATGACTATCTCCACACCTCAATTTGACTCTGGCACTCCCAGGCCCTTGAGAAATATCGTCTCGGTTTTCGTGCCTACACCCAACAATTAATTCTTTGTACTGCGTCTCGAAAATCATGCCTGGTCGTACCGTCGAGTGCCCTCCTCCCATCCATGGGAAGACTCAGCATTTAAATGAAATGTCGGGCAGACTAACCAATGGAGTAAGTTGGCCCAACAGTTGGGGGATGTTATTGTAAGGCGTTGGATAGGGGGAGGTCTCGGGGTCGATCCAGCAGGCCTCCCCTTTTGGGTTATAGTTATAACAATATATATATATATATATATATATATTTGGAACTATTTCCAAGTTTGGAGTTTATTGTTTAGATTTGTCGGAGTTTTAGTTTGGTGCCAGATTTGGCGAGACTCCACCAAAATTGGCGAGCCCCTTTTTTTTATTTTTGAAAATTTGTTTTCGGGCCCTCATTGGGCATTTTCCCACTGCCATGTGGCAGCCAATGACTGGGCCATGTGGCAGCCAACCATTGGCCCATGACATCCACTTGCACATTCATCCTGCCACATCATCCTACCATGTCCCGTACGGTCTTCCACGTGGTTGTACACACTGCCACGTGGCACTTCCTCATTGGTCCATGGATTGACTCGAAAATGCCAAAAATGAGTGACACATGGAAGCATCTGGTATTGCCACGTCACCATACTGACATCATGTTGATGTCAGCATGACACATGTCACCACTATGTGTTCCACGTACACTATACGGACATTGACCTCATTCGTACTGATGATGACGTCAATAGTATGGATGTTGACGCATCCCTGCTAACTGGGCTAGGTTGACCAAAACTTTGACCACAAATATATTTCGATCCTTAACTCCATTTGACGAGTCATTTACATCGTTGGAAATATTGCGATGTGCTCTTCACGATGATGTCAATTTCACTGAGTTTTGAAGACTTTGAATTTTTTCCCTTTCTCTGTCTGTTGAGGCCATTCTGAGCTTCCTAAGTTTCTTCTATGAATTCTGAGCTATCCTTAGTCTTCTCTAGATCCTTTTTGGATCATGAAGACATGAAAGAAGTGTTTTCAAAGCACCTATCCATAATTCAAAATAAAATGTGATGAAGACCAAATATGCTACCCGACGAAGATCGATTTACCAATGAGTTTCGATCCTCAGACATGTGGGTTATGGGCCCACACTTTCTCCCTAAGCACAATTACAAGAAAAAACTAAACACAAACAAAACAAATACACCTGAGAGTTAATTGTATAAGACTATGTCACGAGAGCATTATTTCAATTTGTCATATTATCACCCTCTAGCCAATACAAATTAGAGGAAATATCTCTCAACGAGTTTTCTACTAAGAATTATTGAGGAAGTCAACATTCTTCACCACGATTTGAACTCAGAAACCACATCATTTATTAATATGTCCAAACGCAAATATATAATGGTATTTGGATGAATCTTTCAATAGAGAATACAAAATCCATCTGACCCTCAGAATAACACTTACAATATTAATATCAAATATAGAAACTTATGATAATATCTTCCCACGCAGCTTCAAATTGTAAAGAAGTTCATTGGAACTTTGTCTCTTCATTTATCAATATCATTCTCATCACAATAAGTTCAAATTAGGCATTAAAAAAATTAACATGGAAACTAAAAATCACGCATAGGAAACCAAATTACAACCACGAATTTTATTGGATCCAAGATCGAATGAATCTGGCCTTACTACATAGTTCAAGAACTCTATTGTCGCAAGATTACATAAATAAGGAAACGATATAGTTTACTTGAATCATTTTGGATCTGAGATATATTTGATTTATCCCTAATATTTCTAACTAACTTCTCAAAACATCAAATTATAATCTATTGCCCTCTTTCCTAGACACGTGTTCACAAGGAATCATGTCCTCCTCAATGACATCGCCTTCTTGAAGCTTGAAATTTTTATTTTGATCAGGGGTGGGTTTATTCTCCTGCATAATACTCCCAGGGTGAAATTATTCATGATCTATTTATCACGTGTCTCCATTTTTGTTGTTGCACCATGTTCATCTTCAACCTCTGGTCATATTTATCTTATTTCATGTATTGTTGAGCTTCTCCACAATGCTCAACAGTGAGTTGCAACCAAGCCTTTCTCTTATAGCAAGCCTCCACACCTACTACCTAATACCAAGTTACTTCATTGCTCTTCTTCAACTTCTGCATCTACCCACTCACATGTAGAGAAATATTTCCCTACTTTGATACCACTTGATGTAAAATAACTTGTTGATAGGTTATTAATGCTACTAGCAACCTGTACTTTCCATAAAATCTTCCTCATCATCATGTGGCTGCAGGAAATTTAAGATTCCTACAACTATTAACAGAAACCATTTCTGGAGAATCCTCAAAACCTTTTATATGAGTTCAACCTTATTCAAACTACAATTTGAGTATGTATTGGATTTCCATATGTTACTCATTCAATTATATTCACATGCTCAATACTTTAGTGAAGCTAGAATCTTTCACCATTTCTAAACATATTCGGATTCATTAATCTCGTACCCCCAGAATATAAACTATGATCTCATCAAAACAAAGGCATGCTTACAGGTTTACTTCCCTTTAGCTACAAACCGGATCTCTTACCTTCAATAACCCTATGTTTCATATTGGCATAACTTTGTAATCAGATCCAAATAGTGACTATCGGAACATCAAAGTGCTATCGGAATCCACTTCAACATTATCATATCTAAATCTATGCTACAAATTGTTATTGGATCTCTATTTCTCCAATTAGTCGTTTGTCCAATCACCAATGTTACCACTATGACAATCAATGGTCCAGTGTTTATACCATGAAATTGGGCATATAAAAACAATTAACATGGAAACTAAAAATCACACACAGGAAAGAAAATTACAATCACGAATTTTATTGGATTCGAGCTCAAATGAATCCATATTGACTACATAGTTTGGGCACTCACTGCCCCTAGACATTCCTTGCCTCTATGCCCACGGGTTTACATAACCACAATATTGTTGGATCATGTTGTCATTGATGCCAATGGTTTGATTGATTGATGTCAAGTGATTGATTTATGTCAAAGGATTGATTGATTGATGATTGATGTAATATAATATGTATTTTCCTTGATGATAATGCATAGATGAAGATGGATCAATGTGTTGTCATTGATATGATGAAGTTGGATCAATGAGTTGTCATTGATACATGATGAAGATGGATCGTTGTGGTTTCATTGGTATATGAT
>ML796322.1:97857-125009 GCA_009831015.1 Picea engelmannii | reverse complement strand
GAGGATAGACCGTACCCTTATCCGTACTACCCGACTACCCAGGTACTAGAGAGTATCTTCCCGAGTGTTGTTCTCGGTGACACTATAGCAGTCCGGCGACCGATAGGTTTATCTAAAGAGGGCTTCAGGAAATCTAGGTCGATCCGTACACAGGTGTTGTCTGATGCACTACCACTCGAAGGGGTACCAACAGGGGTTACAAGGGTGGCCAAAAAATGTGCGCTTAAGAACCACTTGTATTTCCTGCGTGTATGAATCCCTCAACCACGGGTTTATGCACATAACGACAGATCTCTATGGCTTAAAGACACCGGAATACGTCTCTACCCTGAAGAAAAAAAATACCCACAATTTCTGCCAAGGAAAGTGCTCTGATACCACTTTCAAGATACTAGATATATCAAATATGCAGAACAGAAATGAAATGCTAGAAAGGACAGAATAATAGTAAAATATCCAGCATAATCTTCACAATACACAGAAATGATATACGAAATAGCAACAGAAATAACACTTTGATTCAGATAGAAATGTTCATAGGCCTCTTCGAGGGGGCAACCTCCAGTCGAGCAGTGCTCTGTTACAATAATCTCCAAGCTATGGTTTTCATACCCTCGACCCTTATTTATACTAAATGTGTCTATTAAGAGAAGCATCTAGAGGAAGATCCTTCTAGAAGCGAAAGCTTCTATTAGGTCTTCTTACATCCGCATTATTCTATTTTATTGAAAGGTCTTATTAATATTGACCTTTATTACATCCGAATACATTGATATACCTATGTGCGGGTTAGGACCTTAACATTGGGACTCATATTTAATTTCCCATTAATATGGTGTCTGACTCAGCAATATAGGGCTATATTTCAATGGAAGAACATGGAAGAATTAGCTCTCTGGAATCAGGTTGGCAGAAACTTGGGTTTTTACCCTAGGATGGATTTTGGGAATCTAACTTACAACTGGATAACAGTACACCTTGGGGTTCCTGAGGATGAGCATGAGGTTGCATGAGGCCATGCAAAGGACTAGAAATGGGGGAATGTCAGGAACAAGAATTGATACCTTTTTTACTTCATTTTTATAATGTTTTGTGCCTCTAAAATCCTAAATTAATCCGCATACATGTCATTTCTTTCCCATCCTAGCCATTTAGAATACAAAGGTAATATGGATTAAGTTTCTATATTTTTCGTGTTTATATAATAAAATTAGAGTAGATTTTTGACTTTTTGTCTTCAATAAAGGTAAAGGGTGCTAAACATAAGTTTCAAGAAATGTTCAAATATATTTCAGCTCGCATATTCCAAAGTTAAGATAAAGGATGAAGGTTTTTCAGAGCTTAATGACAACCAATTATGAAGAAACCAAGTCGAATTCATCATGGAACAATTGGACAAGGACGAAGAGGGAATATAGAGAGTAGTTTGAGCTTACTAATTGTTTCCCACGAATTTCTCCCTTGAAATTTGTGGATTGTTAGCATGTTTTACACTCTCATACTATACATACAACTTAGAAACGCATCTTAGTTTTTATGGACAACAATTGTGCATCCTTAGCTCATGGATAAATGTAAATGCAAATAGTTGGGTTTGATTCCCATATGTATCTATAAAAACTCAGTTGCATTATGATATTAGCTAACCAGAAAATAGAAAGCATGGACTATATTTCGAAGTGTGTGAATGTTGTTGTAATTGTTTTGAAAGTTCTACAATACATAAATTTTCTCTTTTAGCTCGAATTTGAAACTGTGAGTAAATAGTAGTGTTGTAGCAATTGTCTTTCTGACGTAACTGTTTGAAGGAGGGCCAACTTCGAGGTACTTCTTGTTTATTTTGCATAGTTAGATTTCTAGTTTAACTATTTAGTTATGTGTTATGTTCTTCAATATATTCACTCTGATTTATCTTAAATTGCAAATTTATTTTTGTATGTGCATACTTTAAATTGTAGCTACCAGATTTCCTTGTTTACTCTATTTGATGTTTATTTCTGCAAGATAGAGTTAGAAGTTTGAATGAAACGATTGTAATTTCAAGTCTCACTTCTAGAGCATTATTGGGAACCTTTAAAACCCAGAATAGGGTAGCCAAAAATCAAACTGAAACAATCAAAGTAGTTCCTTTATTTGATTTTAATTTGAATTTTTGTGTTTGAAATAAGTAGAAATTTCTATAACCTCATCATAAACTAGTCAATCTATAGGTTCATAATTTTGTGTAGATAGCATTTGTGTCTCATAAGTTTAAAATGAACACCGGGTTGTAAATTGAATGAAGACTTAAGATAATTGTCATTTTAAATGACATATTTTAGTGTTGTCACCTAGATAGAGAAAAATATTTGAATTCCTACCTTACATTGTGACCAAATTCTATGACAACCTTGTTGAAAATGTGTTTCCATTGATGTCAAAAGGAGATTGTCTGTTGTATGCCTTCATACACTGATGAGCCTTTGTGTGTGAAGATTATGGATGATTCGTTGTGCACGAACATGACTATGCATTTATTCTCTGCAAGAGACCCTGAATGAGTCTATTAAAGAATAAATCGAGGAATAAGATATGATAGCAAGGAATAGATGAAGTCGACAATGCTTGCATTCCTACGAACTGTGAAAATAATTATCCCCATTCAATGCTTATTCTATACAAAGGTATGAGGAGGTGACTATTTCTATAGCAGAATGATCTCAATCAGAAAAACAACTCGATGAAAGAATCCTTGTTGCAGAGTAATCATGATTTACACAAGATCGAAGAAATGGTGAAATAGATATATCCCACATTCATTGGGAAATTATCATCAAAATGGTTTATAATGAAAAGGAATTATCTCTTAGTTTGAATGAAAGTGAGAAGAACATTTGTGGAACCTTATGTAAGGAATTAATTTTTGAACGATTAGATCATGATCGTTCATCCCCCGAGATCAACGATTAATATCAAGGATTGAGGCCCGCAGTGGGAACTCAAAAAATGAATAAGTCCCAAGACTTCATGGAGATAGTGAACATCACATAGAATCAAAGGTATGATCCAGGTGGATATCGATGGCCATCCATCTTTTCCAACTGGCTAAAAACAATTTTCTCGCAATTTTGGTAATTTACTATTTTTAGCAGTTTTTAACTTCCGAGGCCATTTTGAGGGCTTAAATGAAGGTTTTTCGGGATAGAGGTTCTCAATAATAGAAAAAGGCTCTAATTGATCCCCCTAAATGAATATCCTCGGTGATACCTTTCCAACGAGCTATCGTTCACCTAAAACGTAGATTGTATGCAAAAATTACGACCCCGGGAAGTTAATGTACTAACTTACCCAAACGAGTCCCACATGACTTTTGGCGCTTCATCTCCTAGGGTTAGGTTTTTTGATGTCTATGGTTTTTGACATTCCTGTTTATTGTAAAACGGCCTTTAGAGCCTCATTGTAACCTTATTCTTGTGAATGCAAGTAGTCGTCACATCTTTTCTCAGAGATAAGCTGCCACCATTCTACCGGGTCTTTCACTCTGTATTTTTACAGTCTCTGTACATTTTTTTCATTAATAGAAATCATGTATTAATGTATCTCTGTGTTTATGGTTGCATATCTAATACATTTATGTTATATTATTGGATATCCGCGATATCTCTATGCATTTCTTTATTATATCTCTCCTCTCATTTTGTGCTGAAAATAATTTGGATCAGTGGTATCAGAGCAGGCTGCTCTTGATCATTTTTTCAGTGCATGTCCCTGACGAGCTTCGAGTATAGAAATTTGGGTCTCAAGATTTTCTCTCTTGAATACAATATCTCTTGCATGCCCAAGAAACCCTCCATGGCAGAAGAAAATAAAAACGACGGAGCAGACGAACCTATAAATCTGTTGCTTGAGCAAGCTCTCATGCGACAGAGGGACGAAATGATGGAGAATTTTTCCCACATCCTTCAATGATCATCGATAGCAATAGGCACATCTTCATCAAACAGTGAATTTGGAAGCACCTCTCCTTTCAAGGTACAGGTTAATTTTGATATTCCTGTATTTGAAGGTCAGATAGATGCGGATTCCCTAGACAAATGGTTAAATCTGTTAGAAGCTTATTTCTCTGTTCATAATTTTTTCGACAGGGAAAATATCACCTTTTCACTCCTTAAATATCTCCCCCATGTCAAACATTGGTGGGAAAATTATTGGGAGTAAAGTCCCACAGAGGAGTCTGGAATATATGGGGTCGAGCCCACTTGAGATTTTTTTGTGGATGCGGTAAAGGAACAATATTACCATGTTGGAAACTATGAGGACCAGTACATGAGATGGACCAAAATGCGGCAAGAGAGGGGCCAAGCAGTTTCGTAGTTCACCAATACCTTCCATACTTTGCACACCAAGATAGGTATCAAAGACTCTGAATGACATTTGGTTCTGAAATACCGTGGGGCTCTACACAGATACATCCAAACTGAAATGGATTGTCTAGACATCTCATCACTCAGTGTTGCTTATCGATATGTTGTTAAAATAGAGCAGAAATTTAAACACTAGAACAAACAAGATTTTGGGTCTACAAATATGCAACAAATAAAGTATGACAAAGACATCCCTAACAAACAGTCTCCCAAAAACCAGTCCAAACCACAGGAAAAGAAGGGTCATGGGAAGACAAAGAAGGAAATTGGAAAATGGTGTGATTTCCACAAAATCCCCTGGCACAACACTGACGAATGTCGCTCAAAACAGTCATTGGTGGTCGAGATCAAAGACAAGGAGTCGAACCCTGATTCTGAATCTGATTCTGAAAATACTGGTAAAAGACAGATCATCGACGTAGACCTCACTGCTATTGTCACAACCACAACAATTCAACCAGAAGAACCAACATCCTAAAGAGGGGGAGCACCTTTTTCATTCACATATGTGGGTAAAAGGGACCCCGCTGCATTTTATTGTTGATAGAAGAAGCCAGAAGAACCTCATCTCAACAGAGGTCGTCAAACAATTGGGATTGTCGACAACACCACACCTGCATCTATACAGCATCAAGTGGCTTCACCAAGGACAAGATCTTCGTGTCATCTAGCAGTGTCAATTGTCATACAAAATCCAACCCTTCAAGGATGAGGTATTATGTGATGTTGCCCCACTGGATGTCTGTGATGTTCTCTGTGGCCAACCATATATGTGGATACATTGTGTTGTTTATGAGTCTCGACCCCGCAGTACCATTGTTTCTCTGGGGGGTCATCTCTATAGAATATCAGAGGTAGTTTTGACTATTGTTCCACCTAAACAGTGTTGAAAGGTAGTATCTCATACTGAAAAATTTAGCTTCTTCACAATATGTTCAAAAGGGGAATAGAAGGACACTGGAACCACTATAGCCTCGCCCCAAACACCTTCTATCCAACAGAAGCAGGTCGAAAAGGTTGCAGCAAAGCGCAAATATTCCTTCTAAACACAGTCCTCTCATGTAGCTCGACTTGTTGTATAGTCTCATCCTCAACAGGTTCATGACAACCTTCCACAAACCGAGCAACGTGACTTCTCCAATAAGGCAAGAAGCCCATCAAGATGCAGATTCAGCAAATGCTTTTTCCTCTCCCCCGGGCACTCAACGCAATGGAGAACATTTCTTCCTAATGAGGGAGGATTTATCCAGGTGGATATCGGTGGCCACCCACCTTTTCCAACTGGCTCAAAATAGTTTTCTGGCAATTTTGGTAATTTACTATTTTTAGCAGTTTTTAACTTCCAGGACCATTTTGAGGGCCTAAATGAAGGTTTCTCGGCATTGAGGTCCTCAATGATATTCGAAGGCTCTAATTGATCCCCCTAAATGAATCTCCTCGATAATACCTTTCCAACGAGCTATCATGCGCCTAAAACGAAGATTGTATGCAAAAGTTATGATCCTGGGAAGTTGAAGTACTAACTTACCCAAACGGGGCCCACGTGACTTTTGGCGCTTCATCTCCTAGGGTTACGTTTTTGGATGTCTATTTTTTTTGACATTCCTGTTTATTGTAAAAAGGCTTGCAGAGCCTCATTGTAACCTTCTTCTTGTGAATGTGAGTAGTCGTCACATCTCTTCTCAGAGATAAGCTGCCACCATTCTACCGAGTCTTTCACTCTGTATTTTTACAGTCTCTGTACATTTATTTCATTAATAGAAATCGTGTATTATTGTATCTTTGTGTTTATGGTTGCATCTCTGATACGTTTCTGTTATATTATTGGATATATGCGATATATTTGTGCATTTCTTTATTATATCTCCACTCTCATTTCATGCCGAAAATAATCTGGATCAAGGTATGTGGAAAATGAATGTAAACCAGTGGACCCATGTGTTAGCGATAAAAAATGCACTGGCATTTTTGAAAGAATGATGCCTAATCTTGTAAGGAAACTTTGACTAGCTTCCCGAGCTCCAAATGTAGATTTTAAAGCACCATTGGAAATATTAGGATTTGTAGATGTCGATCGACTATTTAAGCATGCAAAACGGACTCTCCATGACTGAGAAATTTGATTTTGAAAATATTTGCGCTTTCACCAACACAGAAGGCAGAATTATAACTAGTTAGCTGGTGAAAGCTCTGCCTTTCACCAGCTAAGGAGCAGATTTTCAGGTAAATTAGCTGGTGAAAGCCTGTCACGGCCAGAATAGCCGAATTTTTGCCCAGATCGAGATTCTTTGGGTTTGAATGGTTTGAAATCTTCTTCAATAAGCTGGTTATGAATTATCAAATCAAAATCTAAAGGCCATTCTTGGGGATGAAAGTCAAAAGGGAATTTTTTGACTAGATTTGGTCATTTTCAAGGGAATAATGATAGGGATCAAATGACACATCACCCAATTCGAATTTTATCTTTGGAGGACCAAATCAAACAGCCTTGGGAGGCTAAAATTGCACTTCATCAACAATCTATTATTTTTAGAGATCATTAAATAGGACCTTTCCTATTTTGTTTTGATTTTCCATCCATTTTTATAGGATCTCATCCTACACTTGTTGTATCTGTTTTGATTTGACTATTTTTAGTAAATCTGATCCATCTTTCAAGGATCTAGATTTCATCTTGTAAGGCTATAAAGCCAAAGACATTTGAAGCACTAAGGGGTTCAAAATGGGAGATATTTTGTGCTACTGTATAGACTCTTATTTTGCAGAAATAAAGTTCAGTTTCCTTTCGTTTTCAATATCAGAAATATCCATCTTTCCCTTTCTGTACTTTATTTTAGTTTATTTTAGTTCATGAAGACTGTTATCTCTTTATTGAGCTCATAGACTTGAAATTAAAGTATTTCTCTCTATCTTGAGTTAAGCCCTACATTCAGTTGTATTTGGCAATCAAGAATAGTGTTCTTCATCCTCTCCTTTCAATTTACTTGATCTGGTTATTGTTTCCTGAAAGCATTGTTTCTTTAGATGTGTGATGAGTTGTTTATTACATTGATCATTAAAGACCCCATTGTTCCAAGCACATATACACATTATTTCTAAGTTACCAAGCATCCTTAGCCTACAACCCTAAGGAGTTTCTTGGAGTGATAACAAATTGGCGTCGTTGCCGGGGATAGGAGATCGAAGCTCAGCTTTCTTGGGAGACGACATAGATCTGATCTTTGATGATAGACAAAGCTTGGACATCATTTGGTTGTAATTATCTATCTGGCGACTCCATGAAGGGCAGATTCAGTGGCGACTCCACAATAATCAAATGTCAAAAGTGTTTGCAGCTCTTTTGGCTCGGAGGTTTGCACCTCTTGACTTCTCAACAGTTCCTGGTTTCCCACATCCAGTTCCTTCTATAGATATTTGGGGAGATCACCTCCCAAGATTTGCAGAAAAGAAAGGAGATAATCCTTCAAATCATCTCATCAGATTTCATCAATGCATGATTTAGCTGGATATAAATAATGAAGATTTTCTCATGAAGATGTTTGTTTTCTCATTAGAAGGAGATGCTCACGAATGGTATCGATCTTTACCTCCTTCTAGAATATCTTCTTTAAAAGAGTTGCATAAAGTATTCCATCATTGATGTGAAAGGTTTTTTGCTCAGGAAATTCTTCTTGAGGGTTGTTGTGAAGAATTTCATTCACATATTCAAAATTTCTATTCTTCTAGTTGTGAAAATGAAATTCTTTCTATTGTTGTTGTTCAAGAGGAAGATCTTCAAGATAGAGTTGATGTGAATATTGATGATTGTGTGACCGAAGATTCTCTGGATTGTTCTTCTTATGTACCTACAACTTTAAACAAAAATGAAAAGGATTATAGGGTAGGGGAAGAAGAAGTTGAATTTTCAGCTGAAAGTCTCTTTAAAGAATGTTGTGAAAAATTTGAAAAGCATGTTCAGCAGGAAGCAGTTGATTCTCCTATTTGCAGAGATGAAAGTTATGTTGTTAAGGAAGATCTTAATAATACAAATGGTTATAATGAGAATTATATATCTGTAGATTTATCAGATCTTACCTCTGTTGCACATGTTGCCTTTGATTTGTATGAAGAATCAGTTATAAAAGAGGATTGCTCTCAAATTTTCAAAGAGGTTTTTATGACATTTTTTCGCCTGTGACGGATGAGAAGGATTTGAAGATGGCTTGTCTTTATTTGCTAGACACAGAGGTTTTTTGTTCACCTATCTTTGATAAGTATGCAGACAAAGCAGATCAGATTCTTACATCAGATTTTGCTGACTTGAAGAGCAACCCTCCTATTTATAACAGTTATGAATTTGATGTTGATGAAGAATATTACTGTGAAAAAATTAGCCATCTAGAAACTCCCGCAGCATACATTGAAAAGTCACCTCCAGAAATCAGCAAGTTTGCATGTACCATACTTCAACACAAATCTGCAGACGACAAAAAACAGTTCATCATCAACAATGAAGTTAGTTTGAAACTCTATTCATATTTGCACACAGTTGAAGGTGGAAGCCATGATAATCCAGAAAATATGCAGATACTTTCTACTTTTCAGTTGAAACAGCAGCAAGAGGTATTTTCTTTTGATTTTATAGATTCGTTTGTGTACTATCTGAAATCTTCGAGCAGCATAGATGTCAAATTGATTTTACCAAACAAAGGTTGGTTATGCTGCATTTTTGAATTATATATCAGTATTCCGTGGTTTCCTACATTCATCTTCAGATCAAAAGTTTTACCAGCTATTTGAATACTCAGATGGCTTCATTGGAAGCATGATTTTACCTAATTTTGAGGCAGCAGTTGGTTAAAGTAGGGTAGTTCAGGAAATAAGCTCTTTCTCGAGCATTTCTTTCTTCTAATTTGCAATAGAAATAGCAGTGAGCTTGTGTGAATAAAGACATGTTTGAAGGTGTACAGAGATCAGATTACAAGCAAATTACATGTAGAGGTCATGGTTGCAGAGATCATGGTTGCAGAGTTTTCAGTTTAAAGTCTGAATCTTAACACCTGAAATAAGCCCAGGCAATTACTTTTAAATTTTTCATTAACCATAACAAAATTTTCAAAAGACATGTAGAAATTTTTTAAATTGTAAGTCTTAAACAATAAGGTTTTGAGTTCTTTTGAATGAATAAAACCTTTTTATTCATCAAAGAAATAAAAATTTGTTTTCACCAGCTAACGTTCCATTCTAAGCTATGATAAGCTGGTGAAAGTGTTTACTTTCAACAGCTAATAGGAATCTTCACTAGCAAATAAGCCGGTGAAAGGGCTAAAACAGAGTTTTTATATGACAGTCATGGAAAAGTTTAAAGACACCTGGCGTATCATCATCAAAGTAATTGGTGGGAGCAGAAAATGGATCGGATCTTCACCACGTGCATGCAGCTGTCGAATGAGAAATAGATGGCAAATTACTTCCAGATTTTGGAGGTGATATGAAAATGAAATTTCCAGTAGCATTGACTTGGAAAACTTGAGAAAGCAATTGCAACAAAAGGGAATGAATTGAAGCTCCAAAGGCATATTCGATCAGAAAAAAGTCAGTCTTCTGTAGAGAAAAGGCAGCAGGAATGTACTCCGCTCTGCCCTATGCCCTTGCTCAAGTTTTGATCGAAGTACCATAGATATTTGTGCAAACGGTGGTGTATGTGGTGATCGTTTATGCATCGATCGACTTTCATTGGACAGCAGCCAAATTCTTTGCTCTCTCCTCGGGTTTCACAAATCTGGATGGTTTTCTACAGCTTCATAGTTCCACGTCCGTGGATTCCTGTGTGGTGGAGATGGTATTATTGGGTTTCTCCCTTAGCATGGACTCTCTATGGACTGATAGCATCTCATTTCGGGAATATTTCAGATGAAATGGTGATGGCCGATGGTGGGAAGCAAAGGTGAACAAATTCTAGAGGCGTGGGCAGGCCCTTTATCCAATAATCGCACGACGCTACTCCTATTTGACGAGAGCTACAATCACATCCAACTGGGACTGGATTCTTCTGATAAAATCCAAGTTAGAAATGTATGGAAGGGTATAAGAGCTGGCAAATAATGGAGCGTATATCCCAGATTTTCAGGCACAGAATCAGTGGTAATTAAAATGGCTGGAGACACCTGTCAGTCACTAGGAATACAATGTCATTCAAAGCTTGTTGCTCGTCGTATTCAACGCCTAAAGAAAGAATACAAAGGTGGATCGATCATGATGAAAAGAGGGCTCTGTGTCAATCGAGATAGGAGGCAGATCAAACAGCCAAAATTCCAGGCGCGCAATTACAGCTCCAGATTCGTTCAAGTGGAAAAAGATGGTTGAAACTCTAGTTTAGAGAGAAAACTCATCATACAGGTATGTTGTTGTTGGAAATGAACCATTTCTCATGAGTTACAATGGACGTTTTCAGGCATTTATACTCCCCACAATGCTTAACATACAAGAGGCCTTGGGAAAGGCAAACCTTGCTCGCCAAATAAAAGTTGTGGTTCCCTGCAATGCTGATATCTATCAGTCTAAGCTGCCATCAAAAGGAAATCCTCAGGCCTGATGTGAATAAAACTATGCAGCAACTTGCTTCATTTCTCAACAACAATGGATCTCCCTTTGTGATCAATATTTCTCCCTTCTTAAATATTTATCAAAATAAAAATCTTTCAACAGATTATGCCTTCTTTTGAAAATAAGGCTCATCCACTGGTTGATGGGAAGAATGTTTACCACAATTAATTTGATGGAAATCTGGATACACTTGAATCGACCTTGAAAAAAAATTGGTTTTGGGCAGATGCTAATTGTTGTTGGACAGGTTGGATGGCCAATAGATGGGGGAGTCAATGCAACTATCAGCAATGCAAAAAGATTCATTCAAGGACTGGTAAACCATGTTATAAGCAACAAGGGAACCCCACTTAGGCCTGGAAACCCCCCAAATAGAAACATATATTTTTAATCTGCTAGATGAGGACAAAAAGAGCATTCTGCATGGAAATTTTGAAAGACACTGGGGCATATTTACATTTGATGGTCAGGTTAAATATGAGATTGACGTAGCGGAAGGCTCAAAGGGTCTAGTGAATGCAGAGAATGTTCAATACCTCTCTCCAAGGTGGTGTGTTGCAAATGATAACCACGATCTTACTAATGTAACAAGGCACGTGCGACAGGCCTGCTCAACTTCAGATTATACAGCCCTATTTTCCAGAGGTTCTTGAAATCATATTGGGTCACCAGAAAATATCTCATATGCTTTTAAAAGCTACTATCAATTTCACAATCAATCAGTTGATAGCTGCAATTTTGATGGTTTTGGGATGTTAACAACTGTAGACCCATCAATAGGAGATTGTCGGTTTTTTGTTGCAACTAGTGACTCATATGATTCTAGTTTGTACAGCAGTATAATGAATCATTGGATAGTCCAATGGACATTTCTAGTATGTACACTGACTTTTCTTGGCAGCACGTTCTAGAATGTTGTACCTGATAGCCATCTATCTATTGTTTTGTCTCTATCTACAGGGTTTTTTGTAATCTTGTCCTATTTATTCATGTCCAAAGATGAGAATAGATGATGTGTATATTGTTTTTCTAATAGTCAGTCTCTGGTCATTTGGAAATCATGCTACAAACTTACCAAGTGGAGGAGATTTGGTTGTAATCTATACTGGAAGTCAAAGGTGGAATATGCAGTGTAAATTCCCAAAGGAGGAAGCCAAACAGACTAGTAGCAGGAAAAGCATCACACCTAAAAGCAGTCAGAGGAAGAGAAGAGCCATTTCTCCTCTACCATAGCAAGAGCAACCCTCTTCATCTAAAAGGAAGAGGTCTAAGAGAAATTTGGCATTCGACAAGGAAGAAGATGCACCTGCAGAGGGTAATCTTCTTAATTTACCTTACTCTGACTCAGATCCAGAAACAGAGAAGCTAAATGAACCTGGTACACAATAGCAACCTACAGAGGGTGAAAAATAGCCTGATCTCCCTACTCCTACCCCTCCAGAGGAGCAGGAACCTCCAAAGATAGCACAGTCATCTGTTGAACCTACTATATCTAAATCCAACAAGATAAATCAGTTGTTGAAAGAGTTGTAAGCTGAAACCCATCAGGAGGAGATTACAAGTAAACAGAGAGAGGAGATTCGTCTAGAAAGCCCTGAGGTCTTTGTACTCTTGCAGGTAATCAAGATTCATCAAATTTTGATTTTTGGGTAAGTTTTTGTTTTCGGTGGTTTAGGCGACCATGTGTGTGCTCATTAACCACCGAAACAGAGTAGAAACAGAATTTTAAGGGATCTTGTAAATAGCCAAAGACATAAATGCAGGTTATAAACATTGTTGGGACTGAAAAGGATGAATGACTCCATGGCCCAATACTAAAGGCACAAGGTCTGCTAAGTTCTTGGAGACCTCACAGGGAGGTATCCATCCCAGTTGGAGCCAGATGTTAGCGATAAAAAATGCACTGGCATTTTTGAAAGAATGATGCCTAATATTGTAGGGAAAATTTTACTAGATTCCCAAGCTCCAAATGAAGATTTGAAAGCACCATTGGAAATCTTAGGATTTGTAGATGTCGATCAACTATTTAAGCATGCAAAACGGACTCTCCATGACTGAGAAATTTGTTTTTGAAACAATCTGCGCTTTCACCAGCACAGAAGGCATAATTATAACTAGTTAGCTAGTGAAAGCTCCGCCTTTCACCAGCTAAGGAGCAGATTTTCGGGTAAATTAGCTGGTGAAAGCCTGTCACGGCCAGAATAGCAGAAATTTTGCCCAGATCGAGATTCTTTGGGTTTGAATGGTTTGAAGTCTTCTTCAATAAGCTGGTTATGAATTATCAAATCAAAATCTGAAGGCCATTCTTGGGGATGAAAGTCAAAAGGGAATTTTTTGACTAGATTTGGTCATTTTCAAGGGAAAAATGATAGGGATCAAATCACACATCACCCAATTCGAATTTTATCTTTGGAGGACCAAATCAAACAGCCTTGAGAGGCTAAAATTGCACTTCATCAGCAATCTACTATTTTTAGAGATCATTAAATAGGACCTTTCCTATTTTGTTTTGATTTTCCATCCATTTGTATAGGATCTCATCCTACACTTGTTGTATCTGTTTTGATTTGACTATTTTTAGTAAATCTGATCCATCTTTCAAGGATCTAGATTTCATCTTGTAAGGCTATAAAGCCAAAGACATTTGAAGCACTAAGGGGTTCAAACTGGGAGATATTTTGTGCTACTGTATCGACTCTTATTTTGCAGAAATAAAGTTCATTTTCCTTTCGTTTTCAATATCAGAAATATCCATCTTTCCCTTTCTGTACTTTGTTTCAGTTTATTTTAGTTCATGAAGACTGTTATCTCTTTATTGAGCTCATCGACTTGAAATTAAAGGATTTCTCTCTATCTTGCGTTAAGCCCTACATTCAGTTGTATTTGGCAATCAAGAATAGTGTTCTTCATCCTCTCCTTTCAATTTACTTGATTTGATTATTGTTTCCTGAAAGCACTGTTTCTTTAGATGTGTGATGAGTTGTTTATTACATTGATCATTAAAGACCCCATTGTTCCAAGCACATATACACATTATTTATAAGTTACCAATCATCCTTAGCCTACAACCCTAAGGAGTTTCTTGGAGTGATAACACCATGAACCTGTGATGAGAAGAAAAATCGACTAAGTACAGAGAGTTGATCGAATGTGGTGAGACCTCGAAAAATGACTAACTATGGAAATCAGTGAAATGTACATGATCATGAAAAGAGAATTGGATTGGGAGATGTTGTAGACCTACGACCCACAATGAAATATTGATAATTGGCTAAGTATAAATAAATAATTGAGTACAAAGAAGAATATATCAGACAGCCCAGGAGGTCATCATGTGTCAGAGATCCAACAATCGAGAAGCTTTCCACTTGTCATAGATACAATGGTTCAAAGGGTGAGAGATATAAAGGCTCATAATGTCTCATAGACTCACAGTGAAATACTTAGAAAAGTTTCTAAGTGTAGGTGAAAAATGAGTGTGGCGGAACTTGGGGGTGCAATTTGTACATCGCGAAGGTGTGAAGAGATGTGGCTTAGACCCATAAACCCATGGTGAGTCTTCAATATTTTGTTTAAGTATTTGTAGAGGATAAATCGATAGTCATGATCAATCTAATATATGATCGGATGATAACTATGAATCAAAGACTCATGGTCTCGATATACTAAAGAAGGTTAGATCAGCGGTTGTGATTGAACATAGGTCCAAATTATAAGGGTGCCAAGTGTTAGCACTCCAGGAAACTCTCCTAGGTTGTATATCAGAGATGCCTGGTAACTTAACCTTTTTGTAACTATTTTCTCAATAATGGGTGTGGGTTTGGATCAAGATGACTATCTTAATCACTGGATTGTATCTTCAAGACAGTCTAGCTATATTCATGCAATACAAGGCCTTCAGGAGCTATTATCAGATAGGTTTGTAAATAAAATGGATAAGAAAACCAATCAGTTAACCAGAACATACATAGGATATATATATGATGGGTCAACAAACTAGCTAAAGATGCTTATGATTCTTTCTTAATAGTCAAAAGTAAGATGACAATTACCATGGGACCATTAGACATAGACAATAGGATGATTTCAACTCATATGCATAGACAAAGATGAGGGAGAGTCTGACAATAACAAATGAAAGAAGCTTGCAGGATTAATATATTAAAGGAAGTGTCTTTTTACAATAACAATAGATTATAGAAGTCAAAATCAAACCCTATGTTCATCAAATGTTCTTGGCTTTATAGACTTTTACAAACAGTTTCCAGATCCTAGATTACTGGATCGAATTTTGCCAAAAATAGAAAATCAGTAACTGGCCCAAGAAAGTAGATAAAGATCCTATAAACTAGATCAATTCAAATTATCGACTGATCTTTATGTTCTTCAGATTATTGGCAGGTGCAGTAAGCCTTCCGAGGTTGTTGGATCTCATGTGATATGGGAGGAGTCTAACCTGACACCTGTTGACAGTCAAACAGTCTTATATCCTTGAAAATAGCTAACCGTTGTTTACCTTTCTGTCTTGTAGAGCATTTCCAAAACCAAAACAAACTCTTGATAAAGATGTCATTAATTATCTTCCATCGATTGGAACCATTTTTTAGGCTTTTGAACAAGGAAAACTTGGACCTATGCAAAAACATTAGCTTTATGCCTTATCATTTCTTTCGGTAGCTAGAGTAGATAGAATTCGGGCTGATTAGCTACCGAAAGTTTTGTTTTCGGTGGCTAATGAACAATCGATGTGTTTTCCTAAGCCACCGAAACCTAAGATTATCAAAATTTCAAAAACACCCTTGTCTTAGCTCAAAAACACCTTAGGACGGATCTTTTTAGGCTTCTGCATCTTGCTCAAAACTTGTAGGGTTATTGGCTGCCTCTGGTTCATTTCACTGAACTTCCACCTCTGCAAGGGTCTCAAGAGAAGCATGGGCCTAGTGTTTTGAAGACATAGCTTTTTTCCTCAAAGCCCTGACCTTTTTCTTCAAAACCTGAGATACTCTCCATAAGTTGTTGTAGTCTTTTACAATCTTGTCCTTCTTTTTCTTCTCCTTTATGCTTTCATGGGCTAATATTTCAAAAGCTAAGTTGCTTTCTACAAAAAGTTTTGGCAGAGTTTCATACCTGGTTTTTATTACCCTTTCTAGAACTCCTTGCTCGGATAGCTTCTTCTTAAGTTTCTTGATTTCTTTTGATTTACTCTGCTTCACTCGTTTGCTAGATGAGGCATCTGCAATTTGTGGTTCTTGTTATTCTTGGGGTGTAGGTGATGGAAGGTTCTCATAACTTGTTGTGTATATATCCACAAAAACAGAATTTTCATGCCCTGTGGTAACTGAATCCTCGTACCCTGTTTCAATCCGGTGCTCTTCATTCTCTGAGTCTGTGTAAGAAGATTAAGAATGTTTGTGTTCGCTGGGGATTCTTTGGCCTCTTCTTCTTCACTGTTGAAAATTATTTTCTTCTTAGTTTTTCCCATCTTAGAGGAAGGAGAGGGTTGATTGACTTGGGTTGGAGAGATAGCTCTCCTCCTCCTCTTTCCACTTCTGGGAGTGGATAACTTCTTGGAATGAGGACTCTTTTTTCCCTCTGACTGAACCTCATTCTAGAAATCATTCCAAAATAAGAAGTAATTCCACTCTTTACCTCTTCTTTGCAACAACTCACAAACCAAAAGTTTGATTAGACTGTGGTGGGATAATCTTCCTGCAACTTGATTAGGTTTGGCCTTGACTTGATGATCCATCTTGGATAAGCTTCGGTGGAGGAAATAGGGTAGATTGAGTGGGTTTCTACCAGTCAAATGGTTTATAAGCTTAAAATGGTAAATCGTCACCCTGTTGTATCGCCCTTCACAAGTTATATAAACCATTATATCTTTTAATAATTGTTGCCATTTCTCTTCAAGAAAAGATACAGGAATATATTTCTTCCATATCAAACCCCTGTGTTCTGGTTTTAAATAAGTCCTGAATTCAACATTCTTAATAACATTACTTTTAAACCATTTCTCTCCAGTCATGGGAAGCTTTGTCACTTCGGCTATGAGGGCTTCATCTATCTTGAATTCATCCCAGCCGATGATTGCTTTCTTTCCATCGAAATTGAGGGCAAAGGCCTCTACCACCTGCTGATGAAAACTCTGTAATTTTTTGCAAAAATTGTAACACCCTGCATCCTTGAACATTTGACATACCTCCGGGTGTGATTCTAGGTAACTGATGTCATTGAGCTCCTTCCTCAGGGATGATGTTCCTTTCTTCATTTGCCACAATGTTTTCGCACACCTGTGATCGAAGGAGAAGATTTCGAGGGAGAGTTACACCACGTAGAATTAGTGAAAATCGACTCGGCTATGATAGAAATGAGATAACTGGGGTGAGCTTTAGAATGTGTCATTGATTACAAGGGGTGCGGCAGAATGGTTGATGATTTGCAGCAGTCATGGCGGATAACCGAAATAAATGGAGGGTACGTAAGCACATGGCTTAATGATATAACGATCTGGAAAGATTCGCTTATATCACAGAGGGATCAGCTTCCGGTCGTGAACGGTTATTTCTCCAGTATTTTCGACGCCGATTCGGCGACTTGTGCAATCATAGAAACGTCGAACCCGTCGGTTGAAACGTGTGATAGGACGTGTTGGGTCTTTCCCCGCTTCAGCGATTTCAATGGCTAAAATGGCCCTGGATTCCTTTATTTAAGTTTCCAAAAGCTGAGGCTTTCGGTGGCTAATGAACAATCGAAATGTTCGCCTAAGCCATTGAAACCTGAGATTTGAATTAGATCATATAAAAACTGAACAATCTTTTATTTAAAATTTATTACATGCATAAATCTTTGAGAAATGAACTTTGAAAGATTTAAAAAGTACCTTTTTAAAAGACTTCCTATCACCTAAAATGCAAAATCTCAATTGATTTATTTGAGGAGATAACACTGGCTCCTATTGGGGGTGAAAGCCTCCCTGTGAGGTTTCAAGAACCACAGAACCAATGCCTTTCCTAAAAAACAAAAATTTAAACCTATCTACTAGTGTTTCCATTGGGCATGGAGTTATTCTGTAAAAACAAAAGATGAAAAATAAAATTACAATGACAAGGCTTCAAAGCCTTAGATGAAATAGAGTTTCAGAAAATGCCTATTGACTAGGCCACCAAACATTTCTTCACCTTTCATACTTTGCATAATGAAGGTGTTGTTATGATGTACTTGAGTTATCATAAAAGGACCGGTCCACAAAGAGTTAAACTTGTCATGCTTTCCTTTATCTTGTCTGAGGGCGTCCCATTTCAGAACCCAGCCACTGACCTGGAAATCATCAACCTTTTCCTTTCTGTCAAAAGTGTCCTTGATCCTCTTTTGATGAGCCTCTGATTTATCCACCAATTGTTCTCTAACCTGCTACAATTCTACCAAGTCAAGAATTCTTTTTATCATATCATTTGATTCAGTTTGTTCCTCCTGAAAAAATCTAGCCACTGGTAAAACTATTTGAATAGGGAAAATGGCATCAATGCCATAAACCAGTTTGAAGGGAGAAGTTCCTATGGATTTATTGTTAGTTACTCTGTCTGCCCAAAGAGAAAACTTTAGTTTAGAATCCCAACTCTTTTGATTTTCCTCCAACAGCTTTCAACAGCTTTCTGATGATTCTGATTAGACTCTTATTGGACGACTAGGAAAGGCCATTACCTTGAGGGTAGTAGGGAGTAGAGTGTACCAATTGAATTCCTTTTGACTTGCACATGTCAACCAATGCATCAGCTTTGAAAGCTATTGCATTATCTGTCACTAACCTTTTTGGGCAACCGAATCTGCTCAGGATGTTCTCATAGAGAAATTTCATGACAACCTAATGAGTGGCATTTCTAGTGGGGATTGCCTCTATCCATTTTGTAAAATAGTCAGTGGTTACCAAGATCCATTTATGCTAACCACTAGATGAAGGATTAATCTCACCTATAAAATCTAAACCCCACTGCTAAAAAGGACCATTCACTACAATAGGTCTCAGGGGAAGAGATTTTAATTGTTGTTTCCCTGTGAATCTTTGACATTTATCACAAGATTTCACAAACGCGCACACATCTGAAAAGAGAAAAGGCCAATAATACCCAGACCTTAGAATATTATGAGCTATGGTATTCCAGTAATGATGGCCTCCACAAATACTTGAATGAAACCGATGTATGACTTCAATTGACTCTTCTTTGTCTAAACATCTTAGTAGTAAACCAGCAGGATCTTTCCAATACAGAAGATTATTATAAATGTAAAATTTAATTCCTCTGAGCTTAAGGGCTCGAGCTTGAGTCATGCTAAGTTCAAGAGGAACTTCCAACTTCTGTAAAAAAATGAATAATACCTGAATACCACTCACATGAAAACAAATGCTCGGCCACCTGCTGGTTGTTATGTTGTCCTTCCACTGTTACCTCTGTCTGCAAACTTATTGAACTTTCCCCAATGAAATTTATGTCCAAAAGATCACAGTTCTCTTCCTTCAAAATATTGGCAAGGCCTTGGCCTTTTACCATCTTAGTGGGCTTCACTTCTATGTCGAACTCGATTAGCTTTGCGATCCATTTAGCTCTCTTTCCATCAATATCAGGCTGAGTCAAGACATCCTTCACAGAGGCTGAAGGAACATAGGTGACAACCTTTGCATGGAGGATATAAATTCTGAAAGATTTTAATGACTTAATGAGAGAATAAGCTTGTTTTTCTATAGGATCATATCTTAGTTCAGTGTTTCTGAATGTTTTGCTGAAAAAGGCCACCGAGTGATCAAGACTTTCATCATCTTTTTGTAACAAGACTGTTGCCACCATGTCATAGGAAGCAAAGGAGAAAATATAGAATTTGATGGTGTAATCCAGACTGATTAGATTGGGGGATTCCATGATAGCCTGTTTGATATCCTGAAATGAACTTATTGCATTGTCTATCCACTTTATCTCGGATCCCTTTTTTAGCATAGAATTTATGTGTTTTACTAACTCAGGGAAATTGGGAATAAATCTTCTTGCAAAATTTATCTTACTGAGTAGAGATTGGATATCCTTCTTTGACCTTGGTATGGACAACCTCTGAATTGATTCCACTCGAGCTAGATCAATTTTCACACCTTCTGCTGAAACGATGTGACCTAGGAGCTTACCCTTCTTGAGAGAAAATTGAGATTTTTTGGGGTTCAACAAAATCCCGAACTGTCTGCATTTCAAAAATACTCTTTTCAGATGCTTCAGATGCTCTTCATGACTTCTAGAATAAATTGTGATATCATCAAGATAGATGAGGACAAACGTGTCCTTTTCTCCCACAAAAGCTATGTCCATGGCCCTCTGAAAAGTGGCCCTGACATTCATTAGCCTGAATGGCATATTAGCGTACATGAAGGTACCCCAAGGAGTAGTAAAGGTAGTTTTTTTTTGGTCATCAGGATGTACAAAAAACTGGTTATAGCCTGAAAAAACGTCTAGGAAAGACATGACAGTGGTCCTTGAAATTCTTTGCAGCAAATGTTCCATCTTGGGTAGGGGATAGTTGTCTTTCTTTGAGAATTTATTTAGATTTCTAAATTCAACACATAACCTGATCTCACCATTTTTCTTTCTCACTATCACTAGATTTGCAATCCATTTAGAGTATCTTAAAGGAATTATAATTTTGGCATCAAGGAGCTTTTTGATTTCTTTTTCAATTACAGGCAATAGGAGAGGACTGATAGGTCTCAATTTCTGTTTGAAAAGGATGGTGTCTTTCTCAATGGGAATCTTATGCTGAATGACCTCAGGATCATAGGTTTTCAGATCACTGTATTTCCAGGCAAAAACATCAGTGAATTTCTTCATAATGCTGCAATATTCAGACCTCTGATCAACGATTAATTCAGCGGATAGATTTATGGATTTAGGATGATTTTGGCTTCCTATATTGTGCTCATGGACAACTGGATCTTTCTCCTTCTTATCAGGTTTGTAGGGGACATTGTTATGATAAAAAAGCTTCTCAAGGGGAACCAAACCCCGAGGTATATAATTGTTGGGCAGTTGAACGATATCATGTTGACCCATTTTCCTTTTTAGCTTAGGCTTCTTGGATTCCTCTACATTTTGATTTTTCTGGTCAATATGCATATCATAAAATTCATCTACCACCTGGAGAAATCTACTAAGCTCATCATCATCTTCAAAAACTTTCCAATATTTAATATTGTCGGGCAGGGATGGTCTATATTTGTCTTGGATTTCATAATTTAGTCTGGGAGGCATGGGAGGAATAAACATACTGGCTGAGACAACAAGGGAATCAGCAAGATGATTCATAGCTCTGGGTACATAAGAAATCTCAAAAATGGAAAAAGAGTCCCTGATTTTCCATACCTCATCCATGTAGGCTTTCAATCTGACATGTTTTTCTTGGAAAGTACTGTTCACTTGCTGTATGATGAGATCCGTGTCTCCAAACACTTTTAGTCCTTTGATTCCCATCTCCTTGGCAGAATTTAATCCCAATAACAAAGCCTCATACTCTTCTATATTGTTAGTAGTTTTGAAATCAAGCTTAAAATACAAATGCATAGCCTCTTTCGAAGGAGAAATCAAAACTACACCTGCACCTGCTGAGTCTTTGGTACTGGCACCATCAAAGAACATGGTCCACATGGGAGTACTCTCTCCATCAGTCTGCTGATAAGTAGGCTTTGTGAGATGCAAAGGAGTTGGCTGAGAATCATCTATTTGAAGAATGCATGATCCAAAGTCTGTGTCTAAATCATAAATGGGATGGTTTATAGATTTTTTTCCATCACTAATGATGTAGGAAAGTTGATTCTCTTTGTAAAGTCTCTTTAGATCTCCTCCAAACACCAGGATTGTGGCATACAAAATATCCATCTGCAAGGTACTCCCCAGCCTTTTTCTCCACAAACGCGACAAGAGGAGGCCAAAATTGGGTGGGATATCATCCACCACAACATCCATTACCATGTTTCTCATTGGCAGCTAGGAAAGGTTTATAACAAGGTATTTTATGAGGCCGAGGCATCTGACTTTCCTAGAGTCGAAAGAGAAGAGGCCATGATAAGCTTTTGTGACGTCAATCCCAATTTCATCCATCACTGCTTTAGGCATAAGGTTGTGTGACGCTCCCGAGTCAAGCAAGCAGTTGTGAAGGATCTTGTCATGGATATTTAGGGATATGTAGAAGGGTGGACAAGAGTCATCTCGGTCTTCTACCATAGGTCCTATAGTCACTGTGGGCTTATCGTCTTGAAGGTTTACGTAATCAGCAACTGGAGGAGTCTTTGGTTGAAGGGACTTCAGGATAGCAGACTTGAAAATGTCATTATTCATAAGTTCATTCAATGGCATAGGTATTTTTACTTTCTGAATTTCTGATTCGAAATTAAAAGAGTAAGATAATCTATCGGAAAGTTTTCCCTCATTAGGAGGAGCTCTGAGGGTGACTTGTTCTTTGGCTTGGGGTTGTAATTGCTTCTGTTGTTGTTTTGCAGGAGTGGAGGTCTTCTTTACAGGAGCAGCGGGTTGTTTGGCAACAACCTCTTTCTTTTTCCCTGGAGAAGTAAGCAATAGCTTTGGAACAACAGTCTTAAATCTTAAATTGTAACATGGTTGATCATATGTCTGATAAAAATATTCTTCAATGCTTGCCTCATGAATCTGCGTGTCCACCTAGGCTTCCTCATAATCTACTTGTGTCAAAAAGGAGGAATCATTTTCACCCCCAAAGCAATTGATGTCATCTTCTTCTTCAACTTCATCATGAGATACCTCGTGTTCTTCTTCTAGCATTTCATTTTGGAAGGGGGCCCTTATTCTTTGGTCATCAGTTGCATTATTGTCTCTCTGAAGGATCTAAACCTGCTGGTTGTTCCTTCTGTAAGGGAACGCATTGGGATTCCTGATGGGATAAGCATTAGGCTCTTTACTTCTTACTGGCTGTTGACTCTGAATTTTCAGTTTTGACATTTTTGAGGTCAATCTATCTAACATATTGGCCATCTTTTCCATTTTTGAATTTGAAGAAGAAGGAGGATCAACAGACGACTTCTTTCTCTCAAATTTTCCTTTAAGTTTCTGAGATGCCATAATGTTAGATTCAACCTCAAGAGTAGCATCTTGCATTAAAGCGAGTGTGGATGATATTCTTTCTCTAAGGATTAAACAAAATTTTGGATCAAAGGAAGAAGAGTAATTGATCTTTGTTGATGCATCAGTTGGCTTGATCGCTGCAGGAATCTTGTCGAACATCTTATTAAATATTTTGGTGAAGTCTGAGACCGACTCCCCATTTTCTCTTCTTAGATTTATGAATTCAGAGATGTAATACAAGAGATCTCTTCTTTATCCCCAGTGTTTCAAAAACACCTTGTCTAACTGCTCAATGCCTGCCACTGAATTTGTTGGCAGTTCCTTGAACAACTTCCTGGCTTGGCCATCCAAGCTCTACACAAAAATTATGGTCCAAACATCTTCCTCTGAAATGTTAATGTTCTCAACATAAGCATATAAAGCTTCTATATGTTCTTCAGTAGTATAATCCCCAGATCCGGTAAAATTCGGCATATATTTCTGATAATATCTTGTCGTCATGGTTGATAAGGGATTGGGCAACACAAGAGGGGCATACCTATTTGCTAAGATTTGTTCCATTTTTGTCAAAGGGACAACCATGGTAATCTTGGGGGTTGATGCAGAGGAAGAAGCTTCTGAAGATGATCACTGAGATGGGATAGGTGAGACTATAGACAATGGTTGTCTGACTTCACTGAGGAAAGAAGGAGACGTACTGGTAGGATGACTACCCTGGGAAAAATTTCATGAATAAGGTGGAAAATAAGAAGATCTATAAAACTGACCGAGCAGTAAGGCCAAGTTTTCTTCACCCTTAGAGGAAAGATCTTGTAAAATATCTTCAAGAACGGGAAGACTGGTATGAGTATGGAAAAAACCCTCTATAGGCTTAGTTGGTGAAGAATTCAAAGAAGAGGAAGAGTCCTTTTCTTGGAGGGATTCTACAAATTCTTCTCTTAAATTTGATATGGTAACATGCTCAGGAATAGAATCTATAACATCAGAGAAAATTGAAGGTTCAACACCCTTCAATATTTCTGACACAATCTCAATTTTCTGAGAACTAGAAGTTTTAGCAGAAGGGGATTCGACAAGAGGTTCTTTAGATACAAAAGAAGAAGTGTTTCTTGAAATACTTGGATTAGATGCTCTTGCAGATCTAGAAGTTTGTCTTTGCAAATATTTTCCACTTCTGATGATCTTCTTAGGATCTGGAACTGGTGCTGCCAGTGGTCTTTCTTGGTTTGCCCTGGTATGAGCCCTTCTCGGAGCCACTTTGTTCCAATGGAGTCGCCAGATAGATGGTTACAACCCAAAATGTGTCCAAACTTTGTCTATCATCAAAGTTGGATCTTATCGTCTCCCAAGGAAGTTGAGCTTCAATCTCCTCTCCCTGACAATGACGCCAATTTGTTAACACTCCGGGAAACTCTCCTAGGTTGTATATAAGAGATGCCTGGTAACTTAACCTTTTTGTAACTATTTTCTCAATAATGGGTGTGGGTTTGGATCAAGATGAATATCTTAATCATTGGATTTCATCTTCAAGACAGTCTAGCTATATTCATGCAATACAAGGCCTTCAGGAGCTATTATCAGATAGGTTTGTAAATCAAATGGATAAGAAAACCAATCAATTAACCAGAACATACATAGGCAATATATATGATGGGTCAACAAACTATCCAAAGATGCTTACAATTCTTGCTTAACAGTCAAAAGTAAGATGATAGTTACCATGGGACCATTAAACATACACAAAAGAATGATTTCAACTCATATGCATAGACAAAGATGAGGGAGAGTCTGACAATAACAAATGAAAGAAGCTTGCAGGCTTAATATATTAAAGAAAGTGTCTTTTTACAATAACAGTAGATTATAGAACTCAAAATCGAACTCTATGTTCATCAAATGTTCTTGGCTTTATATCCTTTTACAAACAGTTTCCAGATCCTAGATTACTCGATCGAATTTTTCCAAAAATAGAAAATCAGTAACTGGCCCAAGAAAGTAGATAAAGATCCTATAAACTAGATCAATTCAAATTCTCGACTGATCTTTATGTTCTTCAGATTCTTGGCAGGTGTAGTAAGCCTTCTGAGGCTGCTGGATCTCATGTGATATGGGAGGATTCTAACCTGACACCTGTTGACAGTCAAACAATCTTATATCCTTGAAAATAGCTAATCGTTGTTTACCTTTCTGTCTTGTAGAGCATCTCCAAAACCAAAACAAACTCTTGATAAAGATGTCATTAATTATCTTCCATCGATTGGAACCATTTTTTAGGCTTTTGAACAAGGAAAACTTGGACCTGTGCAAAAACATTAGCTTTCTGCCTTATCAGTGCTTTCAGTAGCTAGAGTAGATAGAATTCGGGCTGATTAGCTACCGAAATTTCTTCTTTTGGTGGCTAATGAACAATCGATATGTTCGCCTAAGCCACTGAAACTTGAGATTATCAAAATTTCAAAAATACCCTTGTCTTAACTCAAAAATGCCTTAGGACGGATCTTTTTAGGCTTCTGCATATTGCTCAAATTTTGTAGGGTTACTGGCTACCTCTGGTTCATTGCACTGAACTGCCACCTCTGCAAGGGTCTCAAGAGAAGCATGAGCCTGGTGTTTTGAAGACATAGTTTTTTTCCTCAAAGCCCTGACCTTTTTCTTCAAACCCTGAGCTACTCTCCATAAACTGTTGTAGTCTTTTACAATCTTGTCCTTCTTTTTCTTCTCCTTTATTCTTTCATGGGCTAATCTTTCCAAAGCTGAGTTGATTTCTGCAAAAAATTTTGACAGAGTTTCATACCTGGTTTTTATTACCCTTTCTAGCACTTCTTGCTCGGCTAGCTTCTTCTTAAGCTTCTTGATTTATTTTGATTTACTTTGCTTCACTTGTTTGCTAGATGAGGCATCTACAATTTGTGGTTCTTGTTCTTCTCGAGGTGTAGGTGATGGAAGGTTCTCATAACCTGATGTGTATATATCCACAAAAACAGAATTTTCACGCCTGGTAACTGAATCCTCGTACCCTGTTTCAATCTGGTGCTCTTCATTCTCTGAGTCTGTGTAAGGAAGATTAAGAATGTTTTTGTTCGTTGGGGATTCTTTGGCCTCTTCTTCTTCACTGTTGAAAATTAATTTCTTCTTAGTTTTTCCCAGCTTGGAGGAAGGAGAGGGTTGATTGACTGGGGTTGGAGAGATAGCTCTCATCCTCCTCTTTCCACCTCTGGGAGTGGAGGACTTCTTGGAATGAGGACTCTTTTTTCCCTCTGACTGAACCTCAATCTGGAAATCATTCCAAAATAAGAAGTAATTCCACTCTTTACCTCTTCTTTGCAACAGCTCACAAACAAAAAGTTTGACTAGACTATGGTGGGATAATCTTCCTGCAACTTGATTAGGTTTGGCCTTGACTTGATGAGCCATCTTGGATAAGCTTCGGTGGAGGAAATAGGGCAGATTGAGTGGGTTTCTACCAGTCAAATGGTTTATAAGTTTAAAATGGTAAATCATCACCCTCTTGTATCACCCTTCACAAGTTATATAAACCATTATAGCTTTTAATAACTGTTGCCATTTATCTTCAAGGAAAGATACAGGAATATATTTCTTCCATATCAAACCCCTGTGTTCTGGTTTTAAATAAGTCTTGAATTCAACATTCTTAATTACAGTAGTTTTAAAACATTTCTCTCGAGTCATGGTGTTATCCACATTTTTGGTTATCAAGATGATAATATGATTATGTCATGATGATGGAAGATCAAACTCTTCATTAAGAACATTTTCCTGAAGGAGGTTACACTTGTCATTTTCTCAAAATCATATTTTGAAAATAGTTCGCAGGCTACATATATATTCTCCTGCGGGAATCCTTAATTCCCGCATGTTGCATTCAGCTTGACTGTGGACTTTCCGCACTGTGTTAATGGTTAGGGTGCGGACATGTTTCTAAAGGAAGAAAATGAATAAGTTCTCGATCCTTCTAGAAGGAATCTTCTAGAAGGGTGAGTTGGAGTTCGAATGGTTGGCAAAATACTGACTTTCCAGA
>ML796322.1:33552-81982 GCA_009831015.1 Picea engelmannii | reverse complement strand
TGGCAGTAAGTGTCGCTCTTGAACATGACACCCCCTATTCATCATCTGAAGTCGGTTTGGGTAATCCATTTGTCTCTCATTCGATTTGATTACAAGGTCTTTCCATGTGTCGTTTTTGAGTCAATGTTGTCAAATCATTGGTCTTGTCGTCCATATGTTCAAGAGATGTCCATTTGAAACCTCTATTGAGTCGGCCATCTGCAGTTATCTTTTCATTTTGAGTCGGCCTTCCCTGTGTCCAAAGTCTAATTGCCACATACTCTATTTCAAACTCTGTTACTCATTTCGTGTCACTGATGAGGGATACATCAAGGCCCTCCTGTGACGAGTCTTGTTCCGTCGACATCAGCACATTATCCGGGATTGAGACTTAGAAATTTTTTAGTACCTTGGAACTTGCATGCCTCAATGGCAAGTTTCTCGTTTTCGACAGTGGGTTTACATCATTGACCTCTGATCGAAAGATTCCATTGATTGTTCAACATCAACTCATTTATTCACAATTGATGGATTGTACTATAGTACCTTGGGAGTCATTGACATTAATGATTATTTCCCTCGCACTTGTTAACGGTATACATCAATGACCGGTAATCAAGTGGTTTCTACCATGTTCGACTTCAACACATGTAATCACATGGTCAGATTCGTACTTTGGGTGATAAGGTTGAAGACCCTGGATATTATCTTTACGATCCAGGTTGCGATGGAGTATGTATGTTTTGCGACACATAGATCCACTGTGTATGTTTCATGGCTATGTCGTCTTGACTAAAAATTTGTCGCACAGATCCACAGTGTATTCTCGTGGCTGTGCTATGTTATGACATGACTACATGGATCCACAGTGTATGATTGGTGGCCATGACCTTTGTTTATGATGTCATCAGTCTATGATCTGAGTATGGGAATGCCTACCTCAGAATTCATATATATACTCTGTTGATGCTTGGATGTTTTCAGGTCTCCGATTAAATGTGCTCTTGGTTCCTGACACACACATGCAGCTTACAAAGTCAATCGATTGTCACTGGTTCCACTCTCCGACTTTGGGGGGCATTCTATTATCCACATTTTTGGTTATCAAGATGATAATATGATTATGTCATGATGATGGAAGATCAAACCCTTCATTAAGAACATTTTCCTAAAGGAGGTTACACTTGTCATTTTCTCAAAATCATATTTTGAAAATAGTTCGCAGGCTACATATATATTCTCCTGCGGGAATCCTTAATTCCCGCATGCTGCATTCATCTTGACTGCGGACTTTCCGCACTGTGTTAATGGTTAGGGTGCAGACATGTTTCTAAAGGAAGAAAATGAATAAGTTCTCGATCCTTCTAGAAGGAATCTTCTAGAAGGGTGAGTTGGAGTTCAAATGGTTGGCAAAATACTGACTTTCCAGATATCTTGGGATCATTCCCTATCCAAGTAACTAATCAATCTTCTCCTATATATTGAGGAGATTACCTATGGAAAAGGTTAAGAATAAGAACAAGAAGAAACAAGCTAGCTAGAGATTGATTGGAGAACTTGTGCAAGACTGTATGGAGGATTGAAGCTACAGCAGCAAGAGACTACAAGTAATCATATGTGGTTGAACTTCTTCATGCATGAGCAAGTGTGTGTGTCAGAGCTAGGAGCCATCGAAAGGAGATCTACGACATCAAGGCTCAGGTTGTATATTTATCTTTCAGTTAATGCAATACATGAATATGTCCCTTTCCCATAATGATGATGTCATCTTATTACATGATTCCTTGATCACATGTATAGATTAGATATTGAATATATTAATGCCTTTGTTGTGATTGGTTTGTGTTGTTGCGATTGAACGACACAAGAGCATCGGAGCAGAGAAAGGAACAACAGAGATTAAAGGAGAGCGTTTATAAGGTATGAACACTATCCATTTCTCTTAGTTCATTCAATAGCTAGATCTAGGGAAAGAGTAATATTCTGTTACGGTTTGTTCCAGATCCAGGTGGATCTGGGGAGATTGGTCTGTGTCCGCACTCACGAATTTATTCATAAACACATGGGAAGCTCTGTCACTTCGTCTATGAGGGCTTCATCTATCTCGAATTCATCCCGACTGATGATTGCTTTCTTTCCATCAAAATTGAGGGCAAAGGCCTCTGCCACCTGTTGATGAAAACTCTGTAATTTTTTGCAAAAATTGTAACACCCTGCATCCTTGAACATTTGACATACCTCCAGGTGTGATTCCAGGTAACTGATTTCGTTGAGATCCTTCCTCAGGGTTGACGTTCCTTTCTTCATTTTCCACAATGTTTTCGCACACCTGTGATCAAAGGAGCAGATTTCAGGGGAGAGTTACACTGTGTAGAATTAGCGAAAATCGGCTCGACTGTGATAGAAATGAGATAACTGGGGTGAGATTTAGAATGTGGAACTGATTACAAGGGGTGCAACGGAATGGTTGATGATTTGCAGCAGTCATGGTAGATAACTAAAATAAATGGAGGGTACTTAAGCACATGGCTTAATGATATAACGATCTGGAAAGATTCGCTTATATCACAGAGGGATCAGCTTCCGGTCATGAATAGTTCTTTCTCCAGTCATTCCGGCGGCTTGTGCAATCATAGAAAAGTCGAACCCGTTGGTTGAAACGTGTGATAGGAAGTGCTAGGCCTTTCCCCGCTTCAGCGATTTCGGTGGCTAAAATGGCCCTGGATTCCTTTATTTAAGCTTCTGAAAGCTAAGGATTTCGGTGGCTAATGAACAATCGAAATGTTATCCTAAGACATCAAAACATGAGATTTGAATTAGATCATATAAAAACTGAACAATATTTTATTTAAACTTTATTACATGTGTAAAGCTTTGAGAAATGAACTTTGAAAAATTTAAAAAGTACCATTTTAAAAGACTTCCTATCACCTAAAATGCAAAATCTCAATTGATTTATTTGAGGAGATAACACCAAGAGAAAAGGAAGTTTTAAGTGTTTATATACCCCAATGGTCCTGATATCTGGGGGAATGAGATCACATATCGACAATCCACATTTAATCTTGGTTTAATCTAACGATTGTTGAGCCACAAAGACATGTTGCATGTTTTGGTGGACAGAAGTTGATCGATGGATGGGATTGATTCGAGAAACAGATTCGAAGGTAGTTGTACGTCAAGATTATTCTTTGAATATATCAAGCGCGGAAAGGAATGGATGTGTAGATGTTTGTTAAGGAACGTTTCAACCTAGTTTTGTGGAGATCTAGAACCGACCCTGTATTCCTAGATATGTGGAAAAATATTTGGATTTATATTTTATATAAATATTTATGCCCTAGTGAAGTTGGTATGGTGGAGAGAAGAGATGTAATGAAGAGTTTGAGTTCATGGAACCAAAGGTAAAAAGGGTAGAAGAAAGAATGACAGAGGAAAATCTCAGGGTGGTTGGGTAGTGCAAGGTACATTAATATGAAATACATTTATTTAAGGGTGGAATGGTGGTGCAGGGGAGAGGATTGGTGTCTTCATCTTCTTAACAGGTTGGTGTCTAGCAGATTAGTTTCTAGTAGATTAGTGTCTATAGATTGTAAGTGGGTGCTTATAGAGAGGATTGGTATCCTCATATTTGTAATAGGCTATCCTGACATATTGGTGTCTGCAAACTATAAGTAGGTGCTTACAGTGAGGATTGGTGTCTTCATCTTCTCAACAGGTTGGTGCTTGTCAAGTTTGTGCTTGAAATTTTGTAATTGGGTGCTTATTATAGGGATTGGTGTCCTTCACAGGATGAATCCTAGCAAATAATGTAATTCGTGCTTATTATAAGAAAAACTTCTCGTGGTTTTCTCCCTTATTAGGTTTCCATGTAAAATATCTGTGTATTTTTCTTTTGTGTTAAGATATGTTGATATATAACTTTTGGCATTACTTATGATTAATTTTTTGATGATTAATTAAGAAGGTAAAAAGAAAAAGTGATTAATATCTGTACAATATTGATCCTCATCCCCCCTCTCAGTATTATTGAATATTCCAACAATTGGTATCAAAGAAAGGTTCCTTCAGAAATTTTAACCACTAGAAGGAATATTTATATAGAAAACATGGAAAAAGAAAGAAAATATATCCAATAATGGAGCACCACTATCTGATGGAACCAATTATTCCTTTTGGAGCATCAAAATGAGTATTTCTTATGGCACAAGGATTTGAAGTCTAGAACTCGGTAGTGAATGGATACAAAGCACCAACCACTCCCCCAATAGATGCAAATGGAAGAAAGCTAAATGAAATTAATGCCAAAGCAATGAATGCCATATTATCCGGTCTTCGAGGCTTTTATTTTGTAAAATTCATGCATTGTGAATATGCTAAAGATATTTGGGACAAGTTGAAGGACATCTATGAAGGAGATGAGAAAGTGAAGCAAGCCAAGTTACAAATGTTGACAATTTGGTTGTCATTGATGTCAACATTGATAGATAGGTGAAGTATCATTGATTGATTGGTTTGAGAAGCATTTTCAATATTGGACATAATGTTATGAATATGACTTGAATGTCAAGCATTGTCAATATTGGACATAATGTTATGAAGTTGACTTGAATATCAGTAGAAAGATAATATTAACTAATATATTGTATGATCTTGATGCACTCATCCTATATTGTATGAGATTGATGAAATCACCCTAATGGAAATATCGTTTCTAGTGGATTGTGTCATTAAGAAGTTGAAGAAGTTGAAAAATTCGAAGGTCGAAGTCAAAGAAATCGGGGGTCGAAATCGAAGAGGTCGAAGTCGAATAAGTAGAAAAAGTCGAAGTCGAAACCGAAGCAAGTCGGGATGACCAAAGTCAAATTACACAAGTCAATTTTCTTCTAATTCGAGTCGGTCTGAGTAGAAGTGAAGTAAATTACCTTGAAGGTCGAATTCGGAAGAAAATTGAGTCGGGAAATTCAAGTCTGACAAAGAAATTCGGGACGACCAAAGTCGAATCTCTCAAGTCAGTTTTCTTCTTATTCAAGTCGGTCCAAGAATGAAGTAACCTAAAGGTCAAAGTCAAAGAAAACTTAAATTGGGAAATGCAAGTCAAGTCGATGCTGAAGCAATTTGGGTGTACTAAAATCAAAATACTCAAGTCGAAATTTCTCCTAGTTGAGTCAACTAAAAGGATGTTTGTCGATCGAATGAGGAAGCAAATAAGAAAAAGGGTGAATACCAAGTCAAATCTTAGTGACTAGCTCATGAGAGTGAATTGATTTTAATATCCACCATCAAGTAAAATATTTACAAGTTGAGTTTAAATAGTCACTAACAAAGGAGATATGTGGAGGTCAATTTAGACATTCATGAAAAGGTAAAATGCATTGAAGTCGATCTGGAATTCGATGACGAAAGGACAATATGGGAAATTTTCTTTCAAATAACCACCTGTACCGAGCACCTCACACATGTTCTAGGGGAAATTATAGCGATAAGGATAAGTGGGCATGTTCTGCACAAAACCCATGTCGTAGAATTGTAAAATTCATTTCTAGCACTCCAAAATCTTTGTACGAAATCAATGTCTAATTTTTTGTACGAAAATCAATTAATGAAATCACCATTTGTGTTAATTAAATGAAGGGGTGCAATGTTTCGTTACTAAAATATATAATGGTTCAACCTTATACCTTTTGGAAAGTATATAAGTAGACAAACAAGGTGAAAGGAAAGTGTCTCTATGGGTTTTACATAGAAGATATAAAGGCATAGCAGAGTCCAAGGAAGAAAGACAAGATACTTATATAATGAGGGTGGAAGGGTGGAGCAAGGAAGGACTAATGTTATTTACTGATTAAAGTTTGAATATAGGAATTTGGTGCTTCCTAGGGTTGGTGCCCTAAACACGGGAGTTGGTACTTCCTAGGGTTGGTTCTCTAAACAAAGGAGTTGGTGCTTCCTAGGGTTGGTGCCCTAAAACAAGGGAGTTGGTGCTTCCTAGGGTTGAAGCCCTGAACAAGGAGATTGGTGTCTCCCAATCATTATTGTAACTTGTATTATTGTATTTATTTTATATTCAAGTTTATTGTTGTTGATCAATTGTTGTTAATAAGTTAAAATTATTAAAAGTTTAAATAATTAATTAATATTGCTTCANCTCGGCCTCTCAGTATTGACCAAGTTTCCAACAATTGGTATCAGAGTGAGTTCCTTTTGCACAATCTAACAATTGGAAGTTAGATTCCGAATAAATGGATCAACAAGAGGGAATGTCTTCCAACAAAGCATCTATATTCAAAGGGAATTATTATGCATTTTGGAGTGTGAGAGTGAAAATTTATCTCATGGCCCTTGGATGTGATGTTTGGCAAGATATTGAAAGTGGTTATACTGCACCATATACCCTGGCTATTGATATTGTTGCAAATAATTTATGCAATGACAATTCAAGAGAAGTCAATGTTATTCTAGGAGAATTAACCAATCCTATATTTGTAAAGGTAATTCATTGTAAGTTAGAAAAAGATATATGGGACAAACTGAAGGTCATATATGAAGGAGACAACAAATTCAAGGAATCCAAACTACAAACCTATACAACTCAGTTTGAAAATTTTAAAATGAAGGAGGAAGAATACATAGATGAATATCTTCAAAGAGTTGATGAAATTTTCAATTCAATCAAAGCATTAGGGGAAGAAAAAAAAGACAAACCCATTGTCCAAAAGATCTTGAGATCATTACCTATGAGGTACGATGCCAAAATTTCTACCCTTGAAGACATACCAGATCTTGATAAGCTCACAATAGATGAACTACATGAGATCCTTATAGCATATGAGATGAGAACAGGACAAGAAAAACCATCAAAAGGATAAACTGCCTTCAAGTTATCAAAATCAAGGAAGAAGTAGGAGTAGGTACTTAATGAATATTTATCAAGGATATACGATGAAGAAGTAGCTAACTTTATGAATAAACTCAAGAAAGGGACTGGTAAATACAAGGGAAAGTTTTCTCTGATATGCTTTAGTTGTGGCAAAATTGGACACTTTGCTAACAAATGTCCATATCCCAAGCAAGAGGATAGTGATGATGACGAAATTCAGAATCATAAAGAACATAAGAAGGGTAAGAAAAATAACGAAAAGAAATACTATAAATAGAAGAAGAATATCTTCACCAAAGAGGACAACAAATCTTCTAAAGAAAGTGAAGATGAAGATTCGGAGATTTTATTTATGGGAATGAAAACTCAAGATAATGTTGTAGATGATGAAGAAAATTCTTAATTTGAAGGAGAAGTAGACCTATAATCAGAGATGATCAGTGCTCTGGAGGAACTAATAAAGTATAAAAAGAATAACACTCTACTAAGGGCACAACTTCAAGAGTTTGAAGAAGCACATCAATCAACATAAGTATATGCATCAAGAATCATCAAAGAATCATAGTAGATAATCAGTGTTTGAAGTCTCAACTCCTAGAAGATAAAAGAAATGAAGAAGTCATTTTAAATCAAATCAATGATAGAGAACAAGTGTTGTCATAGGGGCAGACCGAGGTTTCAATGCTTCAACGATGCACCAACAAAACCCTAACTACCGACCCTTTTGGCGACACCTGTGAAGCAGATGAAGTCTCACTTGAGGTAGAGGCAGGGGTGGTTGCAGGACTCAAGTGTCTACAACCTAGCTGGGACACAAATCTATGATCATAGTACTTAACAGAAAACTTAGCAGTTAACATTCGTTAGTATTTAACCCTTATTCACATTGCAGATCGAAACCCTAATTATAGAACAACACAATATTCAACCATATATAACACATCCAAGCACTTAGCACTTAGAAATAGATCAGATCTAGAATTTATTCAGATCACTAAGCACTAAGCTACTATATCAGATGCATCTAACATACAGATTACAACACTAAGCATAAATCACATCAATAACATAACAACCATAATGCACAAAGCAACCAAAACATAGGATATACGTGGTTCACCCCAGTGTGGGGCTACGTCCACCAACTCTTCTTCTTCTTTATTGTCTTTTGTCAACCTTCTTACATGCATAGAGCCACATGACCCACTCTGCATAGGACAGGAGATCTATGCGCATCTCTCCAAATCCTCCTTCCCTGATCTAGGTTCAAGAACAAAGCCTTATTACAATCACTTGCACTTAGCTCTACAAGTTCTCAACACACAGTATGCATGAATCATCCACAACTCTTCACACTTAGCACAACACAACACTTAGCTTACAACTGACTTAACACATTCACCTCATTACACACCCTTTACTTACATCACCTAGCTATCTATTTATACATTAAAAAAGGGGCCTAAACATGGGTAAACCCATGGGCCGACATCCCATACCTGTTACATAAACCATAAACCCAAAAATCCCTAAAAAGGGGGTGATATCCCGCGATCTCCTCTTCGCCTTGCGCTCCGCCTTCGACCATCCTGTAGAAGTCCCAAAAATGGTCAAACATTACCAAGGTTCTCCAAAACTTTCTCAAGCGCCAATAGGCCCCCAACACTCACATGTGACTCGTCTTGAGTCACTCTGATCTAGGTAGCTCTTCCTCAAAATCCTCGAGCTTAGCTCGACCTGCCTCAACCTGCTACTTCGCTAGAGCCTCCTGTTCGGCGAACTCCTGAATAACTTTCTCGGTCACAGGTCCTTCCAAGCGTTGTTCTACTGTGGTGACCATTTGTTCCAGTTTTGCACCTTGTCCTTCAATATCCTCAAAAAGTGTGCAAGGTTCATCCTGCACTGGTTGGAGCCTCTGGGTCACTTCCATGACTTTACTCTGGATGACATGGACCTTTTTTTGAACTGTTCGTTGTTCCTAGGACCATTTCATCCTCTCGATTGCTGACAGTGGCTTAAACTACGCTTGTACTGATGTTGCTTGTTGCTTTGCTTCCTGAAGTTGTGACTCTAGTGTCCTTAGTTCAGGGTCCTCTGCAAGGCGCTCGTAAGTCTGTGCACTTCGACTGTTATATGTTTTCATTCTAAAGCCAATGCTTTGATTCTCTGGACTGAGCTTCAAGCATTTTCTTCTCTCTGGTCTTTCACTTCCTGTGGAGTGCTTGGCACTGCCTGTAATTGCAATTCTGCTACTCTTTGTTGGAGTTGTTGAATGGCTTTAGCAAGCTTGGCCACTTGACTCTCCATTGGGTCTTCTTCCCTTTGTTCTAAGCCCATCATAGAGTGAAGTGCTCTAGTGACTGCTTCTTTAACTCCAATCTGCTCCGCGAGCAATTGTTCTTTCTCCTTATGGATCTGCGCTCTATCCTCTGTAAACTTTGCCTAGAGGTCGTATTTTTCTTGTTGCACAACCCGACGTTGTTCTATGGATTCCTCTTTTGCTTGCTTCAATGCCTTTGTGGCTTGCTCTTTTTCTTCCTAGACACGACGAAGGCGAGCTTCAATCACATCTGCTAGTCTGTGTAGTTGGGTAGGCTCATCTCCTACTTCAATTCCTTCAGATGGCGGTGGCGCAGTAGACACTGCGCAGCTGGAGTAGAGGGCTTGTTGTACCCCTTTCAGCTCTACTTCGATCCTATCATACATGGTCTCTTGTTTTTCTTCATTGTGATGTAAAATATCTTCTAAGGTATCTGATACAATGATGATGATGAGGTTGATGTCATCCACCGTGAGCACAATCTGCAACTTGACCTTACTAGCTTTTGATTTCTTTCACGATGAAGGTTTCATGGGGGACCCTTTTCTTTTCTTGGATGTCTCAACCTCATCAATGGGATCCTTAGGCGGTATTACTTATCCCTACTTCTTCTTGTCTTCTTCCCCTTTGTCATATTCTTTGTCTATTGCGTCACCTCCTCCCCCTCCAGGTGAATTTGATGCGTTGTTTAGCTCATGTACATCTTCCTTATTCTTCCTTCTACTACTATTGGGTGCATCATACTCTTTGTGAGTGACCATAGGGCTTCCGATGAGGTCGGGGCGGGACAGTTATTCCTGTTCGACTGGTATAAGGAACTCTACAGGCCATTCCTTATTTATTTCTTCCATGTCCTCCTCTGTGAGTTTATAGTAGGATTGAATTTCTTCTTTATGTTCGTCTCCACACGTAGTGATATAAATAAAATGCCTATCTGCGTAGAACTTCGCAAGGGGCCTGAACCTGTGCAGGGTATTCGGCGTCATGTGAGGGAAGGACTCAATATCCATTTTCATTTGTAGGTAATAGGTGTGGAACACTGTGTTTGACTTCCATTGTTTTTCCATGTCGCTCGAATACCAGAGTGTAGTGAACTTCGCAGTTAGTGGTTCAGAGGGCTCAATTTCAGGGAAGGTCACTCCTTCCGGCATCTCCCAAGCAATAAAGGTGAGGAGTATTAGGAGCCAACTGAAATGGAACTCATAGCCCTGATCTTGAGGTTCGCGGTAGTATTTCTCTAACTGGTTGACGACGTAGCTCGCCCAGTTCATTTGTAGTCCTTCAATACATTTTCCTGCGAGGTCGAAAATGAACCCCGTGACATGCATGGGTCTGTTCTTCCTGACAATCTTACCAGCAATCAACTGGAAGGCTAGGTGCATTGCACCATTCTGGATGGAGGCTACCTTGTAGCCTCACTTCCCCTTTTCCACATCGACGTAGGTGTCTTTGATTCGTTGCGTCATGGCGCAATCTGCAACTTTCCCTGGATAAAATTCTTGAGGGTTTGGTCCTTGCATGCTTAATCTGGTGATCCAATGGATCAACGTCGGATCTACGGTGATGCGTCTATACAACCATAGATAACCACCATGGTAGCAAGACAGGAGGATTTTAACGCACGCATTAACCTCCTGATGTATGTTGAAATGTGGTATCTTCATCACATTCATGACGGTGGACCGCGCGATGTCCATGGTCCACGACTGGGGGATTATATTTGACTTCTTCCCTATTGTCTTGGTCAAATATTTGTGTGGGGAGAGCATGCCATATTTCTTGCGATCTACCAAGTTGAAGTCACCGATCTTCAACGTCATAATATATCCCAACTGTTGTCCCATTACGCGTATCTCCTTCGGGAGGTACACAATGATCAATGTGTAGTCAAAGCCCCTAGGGACACTGTCACGACTAACCGCACAAGCCAGAGGCGGGATATAGTCATGTAGGATATATGGGATGAGCTTCGCGTTCACCAAGTAATCGCGATTCTTTCTCTGTTTCTATGTCGCAGTTCTAGAGGGCCTAGATCGACGTGAAATTGATGGAGAGGCTTGTAATCCTATAATTGATGATGCATGTGCCCCTGCGGACATGACCTTCTCAGCCATTAGATCTATCAGAATTTCTTCCATGGACTTTTCCATTGCACCGTGCTCACCCGACATACACACTCGATATTGGATATCTCAGGTCGGTGAACAAACACTCAATGTAATAGAGTGGGTGGCGAGGTCTCAATAGTCACAGGGCGATAACAATGAATTCTTTGTGGGCTCTAATACTCACAATTCGCAAAATTGTTCTCGGTGCAACATTTGACGGGATAAATAGACAACGTCGTAACGTATTCCTCCAATGGGTCAAAATGCCTCAATCAATACGATTCCATCCATTATGTCGCGGTCCCAACAATCCAATGGCAATCTTTCTGGCCATAACTGCGTTTCTAACCATTCTGGAGCATCGTTCTAACGGTCGGGACATCTCCAATGGTCATATTGCTTCACCATGGCAAAGTGCCAATTTACGTTGTTCTATTATTCCAGCAAAGTTCAAGTTATGCAAATCTTCCTTCTGCGAAGTCTTCTCTGGGACTTCTTGCAATTTTTCTAACTTTTCTTTCTTCTTGCTAAGATTTCTTGCCTTCTTTTCCGTGATTTGAGTCACTGGGTGCCTCTTTCCATTTTTATTCTTATCCTCTCTTAGCATAGTAACTTCGCACTGCTGAGGGTCTTTCAAAGGTTCTGAGTGGAATACCTCCTCTCTTGTTATTTCAAGGGTAGGTGCTCCTTTCTGCTGTATGGATAGGTTTTTCAAAATTTCATGTTTTTTCTCCACTTCGACATCTAAGTCGCTGGTCCTCAGTAGCTTCAACTTGTCCTCTTGTTCTACCAGTAAGTGTGTTATTCTCCTTGCCATGGAATCTCTTAGTTCTTTTTTTTTTTTTTCTAGAGCTTCCTCTTCTTCTCTCCTTTGGAACTGATCTTTCTCAATCCAAGTATTTCCTAGCAAAATGGAAAATGGGGCATTGTTCTCAACAAACCTAATGACCTTGAATTATTCTTCTATTGAAGTTCCATGAGCACTCACAGGTACCTGGATAAGTCTTCCACATAGGGTTATCAATTTTCCTTTGAATAATCCCATTCCTCCCAATGAAGGAACCATAGCAAGCTTTACTAAAATTTCCCAAGTTCTTTCTGTCATGATATTCACCTATGTTTCCTCATCCAGAACACAGTCTATGTCGAAGTCTCCTATTCTTGTTTCTATATAGTCCTTGTCTTTTAATATCTCTAATAAGTTGATGTCTCTGTGATCATTTAGGGTTTCTTTCATCTTCAATAATACAGTCTCTGATTCTTTTTGGGGTTCTAGCATATTCTTAGTCTCTTGGCCTTTCTCATGGTTTTCTTGTCTCATATTCATCTTTTCAACTTTAGCAATCATTCTAGGGAAATACAAAACTTCATGTTCCATAGATTTACAGCAAATACAACTAGGACCTCTACCAGGGCATTCCTTAGCAAGATGTCTCGGTCTTCTGCAACTATAACAAAGAGTTAATCCTCTATTTCTTTTAAATGATCCCCAACTTTTCTTGTACTGCGCATTGGGATCACAGTAACTAGCCTACAAAAAATTCTTTCTAGGGTCCTACATCCATTTGTTAGTCCAAACATTCTTTCTATGAATAGGAATAACATATCTTTCATTACTTCTATCAGATCTACTCATATCAAGTCTTTTTTCTTCTAGTTGTGCCCTAGTTTTTAGTGTAGGACCAAATCTATCAAGCATTCCTAGGTTCATTCTTTCGAAACAAAAATTTTTACTTGTCTTACCTTTATCATAGCACAAATATTTGAGATATTACCTCTTTTCTTCAAATCTGATTCCTTTCTTAGCACAGAGCTTCGCAGTCTAGTAGAAGTTTTTTCACTAAAGCAATAGATCTACGCACAGAGATTTATTTTCTTCAGTTCCCAGCAATCGCAGTTTCAATTCCTGGCAATGGAACCATTTTTTGGCACAGGGGCAGTCCCAGGGTTCAACGCTTCAACAGTGCACCAAAAAAACCCTAACTACCACCCCTTTCGACAACACCTGCGAAGCAAATGAAGTCTCACCTGAGGTAAAGGCAGGGGTGGTTGTGGGACTCAAGTGTCTACAACCTAGATGGGACACAAATCTGTGATCACAGTACTTAATCGAGCACTTAGTAGTTAACATTCATTAGTATTTAACCCTTATTCACATCACAGATCGAAACCCTAATTACAGAACAACATGGTATTCAACCAGATCTAACACACCCAAGCACTTAGCACATAGAAATAGATCAGATCTAGCATTCATTCATATCACTAAGCACTAAGCTACTATATCATATGCATCTAACATACAGATTACATCACTAAGCATAAATTGCATCAATAACATAACAACCATAATGCACAAAGCAACCACAACACAGGATATACGTGGTTCACCCCAGTGTGGGGCTACGTCCACCAACTCTTCTTCTTCTTTATTGTCTTATGTCAACCTTCTTACATAGACAGAGCCACAAGACCCACTCCGCATAGGACAGGATATCTGCACGCACCTTTCCAGATCCTCCTTCCCCGAGCTAGATTCAATAACAAAGCCTTCTTACAGTCACTTTCACTTAGCTCTGCAAGTTCTCAACACATAGTATGCACGAAGCATCCAAAACTCTTTTCACTTAGCACAACAAAACACTTAGCTTACAACTGACTTATCACATTCGCCTCATTACAAAACCTTTACTTACGTCACCTAGCTATCTATTTATACATTACAAAAGGGGAATAAACATAGGTAAACCCATGGGCTGACATCCCATACCTGTTACATAAACCCTAAACCCAAAAATACCTAAAAAGGGGGTGATATCCCACGATCTCCACTTCGCCTTGCGCTCCACCTTCAACCAGCCTGTCGAAGTCCCAAAAATGGCCAAACATGACCAAGGTTCTCAAAAACTTAGTCAAGGGCCAACAACAAGTATGTGAGAAGCTAGAAGCTAATATTGAGCTACTAAAAGGTGAACTTGAGAAAGAAAATAAGGGATTAAAATTTTAAAACAGTTCAAAAATCTTGGATAAAATACTCAGAAGTCAGAGGTCACCAAACAACAATACTGGTTTGGGATACACCCAAGAATCAACTTCTACATCACAAGGATATGTCAAAATACCAATCAATTATGAATATTCTCTTAAAATATCCTTAAGAAGAGAAGATAATAAGGCAATGATGATGTCATTGGAGACCATCCCAAATAAACAAAAATCAGCACCCTTAATAAAGAAAGAGATGACAAGAAGAATGCAATCACCAGAAGAAATCCCTCTAACAGATATCAACATATCTTCCTTGGACATTGTTATTCTTGCAATAATTTTGGACACAAAGAAATACATTTTAAATCCTATATAAAGTACAATCCAAAGAATGTCCAAAGAAGCAAAAAGTTTAATACAGAGAAAAGAAACTACAACTCTTTCTCTCCTTTACAAAATATCAATGTTGAATGCCAAAGGTGAAACAACTATGGCCATAAATCCAGTGAATGTTGATTACCAATGCAATCCTTGAAGATAGGAAACCCTAACAAACAGAATAAGAAGATATGGAAAATAAAATCGGAAGTACGAAGCAAGAAAGATAATGAATATATTGCACCTGAAATTGATGAAGTTAATAATAGGAGAATGATGGGTAAAGATTCTAATAGGGAAAATAAAAATAAACGTTTTGCATATAAAGTGAATCAAGCTCAACAAAGGAGAGTTCCTAAATAATAATTTGACACAATTGTAGTTCTTGATGATGTCCTGCAAATCAATAGTCCACTAGCCAATGAAAAAAAAAATGGACAAAGAAAATTCTAAAGAAGAAAATGAAGAGGTTTTTGTTACACAAAATTGTGATGATGATGATGATGATGAATCTTCAATAGTATACGAACCACAAGAATTGAGTGATGATGATATCAAAAGTTTTCCAATGCTATTTTGATGATCTACTGAAGATCCTCCTCAACAGAAAATATAAACAGAAGAAAGGAAGGAGGATTCAGGGAATACTTAAGGTTGTTCCTGGTGATGACCTTTTGAGTATCCAAGAACAAAAAATGTTACTCTTGGCTGAGGGAAATCATAAATGTGGGAAAAAAAATCAAAATTCCATCATTGTTTGTATATCTAAAACTTGAAGTCGGCAAGACAAAGGAAAGAGCAAGGAATGTGCAATATGATTAGTAGTAAGTACTAATGCTACAGATGCTACTAAAGTATGATATGATCCAGACCCAATGACGTATTCTCAAAATAATGAGAAACTAATAAAGAGGCTCTTGGGTTACAAATGGATGAATAGATGACTAGCACCATCAAGAAATTGGGAGCAATTTGAAAGAAAATAATGATAGTCTTTGAGAAGAATTTTTATAATATTGGCACTCTCTTGAAGGAAGATAAAGGGAACCATAACTAAAACATATCTAGTGCATCATTGAAGCAACATGGTTAGAATATGACTATAGTTTAAAGTATCATGGAAAAACTAAAACATGTCTCACGTATCTAAGGCAGCACTACATCAGAAGATATTATGACCAATTTAATTATGTTTCTAAGAAGGTATAAGTTGAAGTTGGTTGCTACAAAATCAAATGACTATGATAGAAGCATTAATCTGACATATGTTGAGAAAAGGGGGGAGATAAACAATAAAACAAAGTCCAAAAAAAATGGCACAAAAACAGAGGAAGCATCACCTTAGGAGGAGCATCACCTCAGTGGGAGCATCATCCTAGGGGGAGAAGAGAAATATTTGATTTTTCATTGTTGTCAAAGGGGGATAGAAAAAGAGTAAAACAAAGTCAGCTCAAAGAACTAAAAATACAGAATACATTCACAAGGGGAGTAAGATTGTTTTACTAGGTTGCCATCAATAACAAAGGGGGATATTGTTGACAATTTGGTTATCATTGATGTCAACCTTGATAGACTGGTGAAGTATCATTTATTTATTGGTTTGAGAAGCATTGTCAATATTGGACATAATGTTATGAAGATGACTTGAATGTCAATCATTTTCAATATTGGACATAATGTTATGAAGTTGACTTGAATATCAGTAGAAAGATAATATTGACTAATATATTGTATGAGCTTGATGCATTCATCCTATATTGTATGAGATTGATGAAATCGCCCTAATGGAAATATGATTTATGATGTACTGTGTCATTAAGAAGTTGAAGAAGTTGAAAAAGTTGAATTTCAAAGTCAAAGAAATTGGGGGTCGAAATCGAAGAGGTCGAAGAAGTTGAGTGTCGAAGTCAGATAAGTAGAAGAAGTTGAAATCGAAGAAGTCGAATATCAAAGCCGAAGTCGAAGTCGAGATCGAAGCAAGTTAGGATGATCAAATTCAAATTACACAAGTCGGTTTTCTTCTAAGTCAGTTTTCTTCTAAGTCGATTCAGTCTGAGTAGAAGTGAAGTAAATTACCCCGAAAGTCGAAATCAAAAGAAAATTGAGTCGGGAAATTCAACTCAGCCAAAGAAATTTGGGACAACCAAAGTCGAATCTCTCAAGTCAGTTTTCTTCTTAGTCAAGTTGGTCCAAGAATGAAGTAACCTAAAGGTCAAAGTTGAAGAAAACTTAAATTGGGAAATGCAAGTCAGGTAGAGGTTGAAGCAAGTTGGGTGGAAAAAAATTGAAATACTCAAATCGAAATGTCTCCTAGTTGAGTTAGCCAAAAGGATGTTTGTCGGTCGAATGAGGAAGCAAATATGAAAAAGTGTTAAGACCAAGTCGAATCTTTAGTGACTAGCAGTTGAGAGGGAACTGATTTTAATATCCACCATCAAGTAAAATGTTTACAAGTTTATTTTAAATGGTCAATAACAAAGGATATATGTGGAGGTCAATTTAGACATTCATGAAAAGGTATAATGCATTGAAGTTGATATGGAATCCGATGAAAAAAGGAAAATATGGGAAAGTTTCTTTCAAAGAACCACATGTACCGGGAACCTCGCACATGTTCTAGGGAAAATTATTTTGTTTCAGCTAATTGGGAATGTTCTACACAAAACCCATGTCGTAGAATTGTAAAATTCATTTCCATCACTCCAGAATCTTCGTACGAAATCAATGTCTAATTTTGTGTAGGAAAATAAATTAATGAAATCACCATTTGTGTTAATTAAATGAAGGGGTGAAATGTTTCATTACTAAAAGAGACAATGGCTCAACCTTATACCTTTTGGAAAGTATATAAGCAGACAAACAAGGTGAAAGGAAAGTGTCTTTGTGGGTTTTACTTAGAATATATAAAGGCATAGCAGAGTCCAAGGAAGAAAGACAAGATACTTATGTAACGAGAGTGGAAGGTTGGAGCAAGGAAGGACTAATGTACTTTGCTGATTAAATTTTGAAGACAAGAAGTTGGTGCTTTCTAGGGTGGGTTCCCTAAACAAGGGAGTTGGTATTTCCTAGGGTTGGTGCCCTAAACAAAGGAGTTGGTGCTTCCTAGGGTTGGTTCCCTAAAACAAGGGATTTTGTGCTTTCTAGGGTTGGTTCCCTAAAACAATGGAGTTGGTGCTTCCTAGGGTTGAAACCTTTAACAAGGAGATTGGTGTCTCCCAATAATTATTGTAACTTGTATTATTGTATTGATTTTATATTCAAGTTTAATATTGTTGATCAATTGTTTTTAATAAGTTAAAATTATTAAAAGTTTAAATAATTAACCAATATTGATTCANTCTCAATATTGACCAAGTTTCCAACAACAAACACATCAAGCACAATTTTAAGGATTGAAAATGAAATAAGATGAAAGTAATACAACATACTTCCTCGGAGTAGATGGATTTGTAAATACCATTAGAGTACTTGGTGAAGAAAATCCAATAATATACAGTTACAGTTGTTCAAAAGGTACTAAGATCTCTTCCACTAAGATTTGATCCTAAGGTTTCACCTATAGAAGAATCTAGCAATCTAAATAATTTGACAATGTACAAGCTGCATGGAATTTTAACAGCCTATGAAATGAGGAATGAACAAGAAAATACATGAAATCATGAAGCAACTTTCAAAGCATCAAAAAGGACAATCTCAAAGGAATACCAAGCAAATGATTCCTTTGAAGAAGAACTCGATGCAGAAGAAGCAAACTTCGTCAGGAAGCTGAAGAAGGGATTTGGAAAGTACAAAGGTAAGCTCCCTTTCAAATGTTTTAATTGTGGTAAAGTAGGTCATTTCTCTACTAAGTTTCCTCATAAAACTAATAATGAGGAAGACTCTTGTTTCAAAAGGAAAAAACACTACAACAGGAATAGAAAAAATGATGAGAAAATAAAATATTAAAAGAAAAAGAAAAATATGTATGCCAATGATGAAAGAAACCCATTTGATGAAGATGATGACAGGTTATAATATGTTTTATTCATGGCCATAAATGATCAATATGAGCTATCAAATAATAAAGACATAAATCATGAAAATTCGGATGAATAAGGAGAGGTAAATATTGAAGGAGAACTAATTTGTGCACTACAAGAATCAAAGAAACTTAGGATGAAGAATGCATCACTCAAAGAATAGTTAAGAGAATATAAAGAATACAATTATGAGACCAATGCTGAAATTGATATTATCAGTCTAAAAAGACAGTTAGAGGAGGCTAGAAAAATTGAAGAAGTCCTGACAAATAAGCTCAAAGAAATGTGAGACATTTGTCATGAGAAAGAAATTGAAATTGTTCTAAGAAATGAACTGAACAAGACAGTTGCATAGTTAAAACCAAATATGAAGTTAGAAAATATTTCTATAGTACTAGATAATATTCTTAGTATCCAAATATCACCTCTTGACAAAATCGGTCTTGGTTATGACAACAATCAAAAAAACGTTGATGAAAGTGCAAACCATGTAATACCAGAAAAGAAGTAGATGACTCAAAACTATGCTAGTGTGCTTAATGGTTTCAACTACAGTGGAAACACTTCAAAAAATATAGAATACAATATACAAAATAAATATGTTCAGCAGAAAGTTTCCCCCTTTTGCAACAGAAATGATTTCAAAGAAGTAGTTCAACTAAGAAGATCTCCCAGAACAAGGTATCAAAATATGTTTCTTTGTCATTGTTTCTGTTGTCATAATTTTGGGCACAAATCCATTAATTGTAGGGCCAATGAAAGAAACAACTATTTGAGAAATAGATATGCTTACAATATTCCCAAGAACAACTTTATGAGCAAAAATAATGAAACATCTCAAGGGTTTGTTGATAGAAATTACAACTCATTTGATCCATTGATTAACTTCAACGTTGAATGTTACAAGTGTAAAAACTTTGTTCGTAAAGAATATGAATGCAGAAACAGGATGGAACCCACCAATCAAAACATCAAAGAAAGCTTCCCTGCTAAACATAAGGAAGAGAACATAAGTGTGTGGAAAAGAAAATCAGATCAGCAAGAGATGGAAGAAAACAACCTAAACTTACATGCACAAAGAAAAACAAATCAATGGTATGTTGACAGAGAATGTTCCAAACACATGATAGGAGATCAAAGGAGGTTCTTAGCTCTCAAAAGGGAAAAAAGAGGCAATGTCACTTTTGGAAATGATGATTCTACCAAAATTATTGGAAGAGGAATAGTTGGCCTTGGAAATGAGAAATTCAAACCAAATAGTGTGTTATTAATTGAAAATATGAAGTACAATATTCTCAGTGTTAGTCAAATGTGTGACTAAGGACACATTATTTCCTTTGACTCTCAAAAATGTGAAATAAGAAGTAAAAAATAGGGAAGACTAGTTGCTACAACATTCAGATCTCCTAGCAACATATACCTTTTGGATGAAATAAGGGGAGAGAAATGTTTCATGGGAAAAATTGATCAAATTTGGCTATGGCATAGGAGAATGGTGTTGGAAATACTGAGAGGGTGGGTGAATCAGTATTACCTTTTTTTTCAACAATTAGCAATTACTTTGATATTTTATTAATCACCACAGTGGATCAACAACGAAATTTTATTTAAAATCAATTATATAAATATAATTAACAGGAATTACAATGTTTTTTTAAGAATAATGAAGGACATCGATCCTTTTTAGAGCACCAACTCTAAGAGACATGAATACCCTTCTTTGGGACACCAACCCTAAGAAGCACCAACTCCCTTGTTTTTAGGGAACCAACCCTAGGAAGCACCAACTCCCTTGTATTTAGGGCACTAACCCTAGGAAGCACCTACTCACTTTTCCTTAGGGAACCAACCTTAGGAAGCACCAACTCCCTTAATTGGTAAAGGATATGAATCCTTCCTTGCTCCTCCCTTCCACCCTCACTACATAAATATTATCAATTCCTCTTCTTGGACTCTTCTTCTATTTTGATCTTCTAATCTGGACTACAAAGACACTTCTTCTCACCATTCTTTCTTGTTTATATATAGTCTTCCAATTGGTGTGAATTGGAAACATTGCGTCTTTTGACAATGAATCATTGTACCTTTTCATTAACAGAAATTAATTTCTTCCTTTATTAATTTATCATGTAAGTTTCTTATTTTAATTAATCCCAATTAGTCCTCATAAGTTGATCACATGTATGGATCAACTCCTTATCTCATTCCTATGCTTTTGTTGCATCCTCGGTTCTCCAACAGATCAAAATCATGATTTTACTCCGCTATCTGCTACAGTAATGGTGTTCTTCTCGAGTTTCCTACAGGAAACAGAGTTAAGCCTCATGCGCTTTTATCTTTCCTTTATGTGACTGTGAGTTGGAGCCAGGTTCTTCGGTACTTTGTCCTTCAGGAATTTCATCCCTTGCAATTTTTCAATCCTCCCAGAGTAAATTTCATCGAAGTGCTTATCAACACTTCCCTGCTCTAATAACCTTCACAAGTCTAAGAGCTAGGACCATGGGATTATTTATTTAAGCAATGTTCCCAATGCCTCATAGCTTATGTGTTCATAACTCATGACTGGGGGATAGAACCTAGTCCTCCGGACTTCGGCTTTCGGGGGATTTCTCCTTTACAAGCATCCACTATTCCGAAGTTTGAACTTCCTAAAGTGGTTACCTCTCACAATGGTTGATCTAATGGTTATCATGATTCTCGGAACCAAATCAACAGTCTAGGTTCAATCCTTATACTATCCTTCCACTAGCTTAATCCAACGGCTATGACTTAATCAAATGTTGAGATGGATGGCCAGGATTATTTCGGAGTTAAACTTGCGCGAGGGATAAATATTCTTCTAACCCCCGAACCAAAAATTGTCTGTCCACGTGTCATACACACATCATTTCGGAGCTTGGAAGGGTGGTTTTCTAAACCGCTTTGGCTGACTTCTGAGATAGCTTATACTCATTGATATGTATCTTGGATCAATGGTTGTGAGTGGCTCATGTCCTCATCCTTTACCTGTGCTTTATCAATGGTTGAGAATGACTTTGGCCTTCGACGCTTCAGAAAGTTGTTGGTGGTAGAAACTGGTTTTCCCCAAAGGACATACTCCCAGAGTGGCGTACCTTGCTGACATCACTATTGATGTGGCACTGGCCGAGTGGCTTCCACATGTGACTTATATTTGTGAATCACGTATATATAAAATTCCAAATGGACCTTGACACTTGTCACAATCTGAATGCACCATGTTTCCTTTCCGACGTGGTCTTGTTGAAGTGGACTATGATCACGTGGGTTCTCAATGTGTGTGCCACGTGTCTTACTTCATGACTTTGGAGCTCTGACCTTTGGGTGAGCTTACATGTTCTAAACATTTTTTTTCGAAGAGGTCAGCATTGAAGTTGACCACAATTGGACCCACCTATCCTTATCCAACAGTCATCATGCATTGTCCAGATCTGATGGTCCTTATTCGCTTCAGAAATTCGGGGCTCCATCCTTCGGGTGAATTCATATGTTCTTGGCTTCTTTTCTCCAAAGTGGTTAGCGTTGAAGTTGAACATCTCCTTGTGATCTGACGGTTCCCATATTTTACTCCATATCAACAATTGACATGACTTCAGGGCTTCGACCTTCAGGTAATCTTACATGTTCTTAGCTTCTTTTCTCCAGAGTGGTCAGCATCAGAGTCGATTGCTAATTCGAAACCCTGATATGACGGCTATCATTGATCTCAAAGTGCTCCTTAGATCTGACAGCGTACTTTTACTTCGAAACTTCAACTTCGGTTAAAATTCCTTCCTGCAAATTTCCTTCGGTCAATATTATCCGAAGTGGTCAATGTTGGGCTAACCATGCGTATTTCATCCCCACGATTGATGGTTCATGACTCTTAGTATTCAATATAATGGTCTATATTTAATCTAGATCTCACGATCTAAATCATTCCCATATCTTAAAAAGACGACCACAATTCTCCTCTTCTTTACATAAGTTTCCTCTATGATCCGACAGTCGTAATTTGTCCCAAAAACTACATTAGCGGACAGGATTCCTCGATTCTTTTGGAGTTTTATTGTGGGGATTTAAATCCTGATAGCATTTTTGCAATGCATTCTCCCTTTTGAGCTTCAAGTTAACATTCTTTTGCTCCCTATTTGACATCAATGACAATATCATACCACTATGTCCAACATTCTCCCCCTTTGGCATTGATGGAAACCTTTTTCTTTTTGAAATTTCTGCTCTTATCAATTTCCTCCCCCTTTGAAAACAATGGCAGAGGGGATATTTCTTTTCTCCCCCTGTGGAAATTCGCCCCTGACCGTGTGCCCCTTATGATATGATTTTTATGGTTTTTAATGAGGTTTTTGAATTGCTCCTGATTTATGTCGAATATTTTCAAAAGTACTCCTGGGCAAAGATTTTGTGAATATGTTCGCAATCGTTTCTTTTGTGTCTACCTATATTATTTTAGCTACTTTTTGGGTAACCTGGTCTCTTAGGAAATGGTATTTAATTAGGAAGTGTTTGGTTTTAGAATGCATTACTGGATTTTTAGATATGCTTATGGCACTATTGTTATCACAATTAATAGTAATGGGATTATCATATCTTATTTGTAAATCTTATAATGTTGTAGATAGTGATATGGATGTTTGTTTCTTACTTAGCGATGCTACCAAACATTTTCCTAGAAAAAATGCTCCTCCTCTAATGTTTTTCCTATCATCTATATTATCGACCCAATATGCATCATTGTATGCAGTTAGATTGAATTCTTTATCTTTTGGATACCATAATCCAAGTTCTAAGGTGCTTTTAACATATATAAATATTATCTTTATTGCTTTTAAGTGAGTTTCTTTAGGTGCAGATTGGAATCTCCCCACGAGTCCTACAACCTGTATGATGTCAGGTATTGTTGTTGTTGAATAGAGAAAACTTCCAATCATTGATATGTACATCGTTTGGTCCACTTTTGGTGAGTCATCTTCTAGGCTTAGTTTACATCCAGTGACCATGGGAGTACTCATAAGTTTATAGTCTTCCATTTGGAATTTTTTTACAATTTCCTTGACATATTTGGCTTGGGAAACGAATATTCCATTTTCTGTTTGATTTACTTGTAAACCTAAGAAAAATGACAATTCTCCCAGCATAGACATTTCAAATTCTTCTTTCATTTTGGTTGCAAAATTTATTCTTATTGCAGTAAGATTACTTCCAAATATGATGACATCTACATATACCACCACAAAAATCATGTTTTGATCCTCGATTTTGATGTATAAGTTTTTGTCAGTAGTCCCTTTCTTATATCCTTTTTTTTTGTAGGTATTGATCAAGCCTTGAGAACCATGCTCTGGGGGCTTGTTTAAGACCATATAGGGCCTTTGTTTAGCTTGCACACATAGTCATGATTTTCTATTAACATGAATCCTTTTGGCTTCTCAACAAAGACTTCTTCTTCTAGTGTTCCATTAAGGAATGCTGACTTGACATCCATCTGATAGATTTTGAAATTTCCGAAGCATGCAAATGTCAGGAACATTTTGATGGCCTCAAGTCTAGCTACTCGGGAAAAAGTCTCTTCAAAATAAATACCTTCCACTTGGGAATATCCTTTACAAACTAATTTGTCTTTGTTATTTATAATCTCCCCATTTCCATTTAGTTTGTTCTTGAAGATCCACTTGGTTTCTATCACATTCTTGTCCTTGGGTCTTGGAACTAGTTCCCAGGTCTGGTTCTTCTCTATTTGGTATAGTTATTCATTCATTGTTTCTATCCAATCTTTACTTTTGATATCTTATTTAAATGACTTAGGGTCTATTCGGGATAACTTTTCTTGTTCTTTGTCAAAACTGAGTTTCCTTCTTGTTTCCACTCTTGCGCTTTTATCTCCAATAATATGACTTTCAGGATGATTCTTTTGAACTCTTTTTAAGGGATCTTTTGGCAAGGGAGTTTCTTCATTGTATTATTAATCGGTATATGGTTCATTTTCTTATGTTTCATTATCATCATATTCTTGGTGAGATTATGCATCATCATCTTCTTGTTGAGATTTTACATCATCGTCTTCTTGTTGAGATTTTTTTATCAATGTCTTGGGATATGCTCTTTTTTAGATAATATATCTTTACATTGTCACTTTCTACTATCTTTAGTAGTCTAATATTATAACATTTATATGCTTTATTATTAGATGAAAATCCTAAAAATATTCCTTCATCAGATCTTGGATCAAACTTTCCTAAGTTATCTTCATCAATCATAATGTAACATGTACTTCCAAAAGTTCTAAAGTGTCTTACAAATGTTGGCCTCCCAAACCATAGTTCATAAGGGGTTTTGTCATGGTTGGGTCTCAACTGAGCTCTATTAAGTATGTGGATTTTTTTTTATATTGCATCTCTCCATAATTTGTGTGGAAGCTTGGCTTCATTTAGCATGGCTATTGCAGCTTCTTGAACTATTTTGTTTTTCCTTTCTACCACTCCATTCTGTTGAGGAGTCCTGGAAGCTAAAAATTGTCTTTTGATACCATGATTTTCACAGAATTGAATGAAATCTTTAGAGGTGGATTCTCCTCCATGTTCTGATCTTAGACATTTAATTTTGAGATCTGTTTCATTTTCTACAAGGGATTTGTATGTTTTAAACTTCTCAAAGGATTCTGATTTTTCTTTTAGGAAGAATACCCAAGTCAATCTTGTGTAATCGTCAACAATCAATATAAAATAATGTTCACCATAAATAATTTTAGTTCTGGTAGGTCCACATAGATCTGTGTGAATAAGTTCTAATGGTTTTGTTGTGGAATTTTATTTTTCTTTGAACCTAAGTCTTGTTTGATTTCCTATTTGACAATGTTTACAAATAGAATCTAAAGGATTAATTACTTTTGGAAGGTCCCTAACTGCCTCTTTCTTGTTGTCTTTGATCAAGTTTTCAAAGCTTAAATGTCTCAACCTTCTATTCCATAGCCAGATTTCATCTACTTGGCTTAAACAACATTTGTCTTCTTCATCTATATTAAGGATGTACACATTGCTATATGTTCTTGGTGCAACTTCCATTATCTTTCCAGTTTCCTTTTTTCTGATCTCACATTTCTGAGAATCAAAAGTAAGTATGTGACCCTGATCACATGTCTAACTTACACTTAGTATATTAGGTTTGAGATTTTCTACCAGAAGTACATCTTCTTCATTGGTTTTATTATTTCCTAAACTGGCAGTGTCTTTTCCCAGTATTTTGGCTAACATGTTATCTCCAAAAGTTACTTTTCCTTTTCCTTTCTTATTTAACTTGAGAAATTTTCTTTGATCTCCAGTCGTGTGTTTGGAACATCCATTGTCTATATACCACTGACAACCTTGATTTCTTGCATATAAGGCTACATTGCACTATGTTTTCTTTTTCTTCCATACTTTTTTATTATTGGGAATTTTTATCCTTTTATCATAGTTTGGCAATCTACATTCACTAGCTTTATGACCATAGTTCTTGCATTTGTAACATTCATAATCTTGTAAGGGAGAGAAGGAGTTATAGTTTCTTCTTTTTTCATTATCCTTATTATTTCCATATCTTTGAACATTTCTTGGATTGTACTCTCTATAAGCTTTACAGTGTATTGCTTTATGTCCAAAATTTTTGCAGGAATAACAATAAGGAAGATATATTGATTTTTGTTGGAGGAATTCCTTCTAATGATTCTATTCTTTTCGTTATCTTTTTCATTAGTAGAAGGTGCACATTTATGTTTATTTGGGATAGTTTCAAATGGTATTGTTCTTGTTTTCTTTTATTTTATATTTATGGGTTTCTTAAGAACGTCTACATAGTTGATTTTGTCATTTTTTTTTTTCTGGAGAGGGATTATATCCTAGTCTTGTCTGATCATTTGACAATTTTTGACTGCTAAGAATTTTATTCAATATTTTTTAGTTGTTTTCAAATTTAGACTTAATATCTTATTTTTCTAGTTTCCCTTTTAGTTGAACTATTTCATCCTCCAATACCTTACACATTTGTTGTTTTTCACTGAGTTCTTTATTCAATATTTCTTCTTTTATTTCGGTTTCTTGGAGTTGAGTTTTTAACTTAATAATCAATTGTTTTGACTCACTTATGGTTTTGGAAACTTCTTTATCTCTTTATTTAGTAGCTTCCTTAATCTCTTGAAGCTCTTCCCTTAGTAACCTGTTTTGTTTTTTAGTTTTTCTTAGTTCTTCAATTACATGAAGGAATTCTTCTTCAAAGTTCACTTCTTCTTCATCTTCTGAATGATTATCATCTTGAGTTTTTATCCCCATAAATAGAAGTTATGGATCCTCTTCTTCATTTTCTTTCGATGAACTAATGTCTTCTTGGGTAAAGAATGTTTTATTTTTCTTGTAGAACTTCTTTTTATCATTAGTTTTTCTTTTCTTCTTATATTTGAATGTTCTTTCATCATCACTTTCCTCCTACTTAGGATGGGAACATTTATTGGCAAAGAGTCCAATTTTACCACAGTTGAAACATATTAGAGGAATCTTTCCTTAATTATTCACAGTCCCTTTCTTGAGTTTCTTTATGAAGTTAGCAGTTTCTTCATCAGATATATCTGATAACTCATCATTGCTCTTTTTCTCCTGCCCCATATTTGTTTTAGATGCTTTAAAGGTTGTTTCTCTTTTTTATTGTTTTTCATTCCCTGTTCTCATCTCATGTGCTGTAAAAAATCCATGAAGTTGATCTATTGTGATTTTGTCAAGTTATGGCCTATCTTCAATTGTAGAAATCTTGGCATCATATCTCATAGGTAATGACCTTAACATATTTTGTACAATAGGCTTATCACTAAGTTCTTCTCATGTTTCTCTTATTGAATTAACTACCTCATATACCCTAAGAAAATATTCAGCAATGTTCTCTTCTTCTTTGATTTTCAAATTTTCAAACTGAGTTCTATAGGTTTGTATTTTGGCTTATTTGATTTTTCTATCTCCTTCATATACAACTTCCAATTTGAACCATATTTCCTTAGCTGTCTTACAATGCATAACATTCACACATATGGAATTTGGCAATCCTCCTAGAATGGCATTAACTGCTCTTGAGTTTTCATTGCATCTTTTATTTCATGCAGTATTTGTGGGTGGATTGGATGGTGCAGTGTAACCATCTACAATAGATTACCAGACATCAAAACCAAGAGCCAACAATAATCTTTTCATTCTTATTTTCCATAGAGCATAGCCACCTCCATTTAAGAATGGTGCTTTGTTACAAGACATTCCCTCTTGCTAATCCATTTCTTTCAGGATCTACCTTCCATTTATTAGACTGTGTTGAAGGCACTGGCTCTGATACCAATTTTTGGAAATACTAAGAGGGGAGGTGAATCAGTATTACCTTTTTTTTAAACAATTAGAAATTACTTTGATATTTTATTAATTACCATAGTATATCAACAACGAACAATTATATAAATATAATTAACAGGAATTACAGTGTTTTTTTAAGAATAGTGAAGGAAATTGATCCTTTTTAGAGCACCAACTCTAGGAGACACAAATCCCCTTATTCAGGGCACCAACTCCCTTGTTTTTAGGGCACCAACCCTAGGAAGAACCAACTCATTTGTCTTTAGGGAACTAACCCTAAAAAGCACCTACTCCCTTGTCCTTAGGGAACCAAACCTAGGAAGCACCAACTCCCTTAATTAGTAAAGGATATGAATCCTTCCTTGCTCCTCCCTTCCACCCTCACTACGTAAATATCATCAATTCCTCTTCTTGGACTCTTATTTTGTTTTGATCTTCTGATATGGACTATAAAGACACTTCTTCTCACCATTCTTTCTCGTTTATATATAGTATTCCAATTGGTGTGAATTTGAATCATTGCATCTTTTGAAAATGAATCATTTGTAACTTTTAATTAACAGAAATTAATTTCATCCTTTATTAATTTATCATGTAAGTTTCTTAGTTTAATTAATCTTTATTTGTACTCATAAGTTCATCACAGGTATGGATCAACTCCTTATCTCGTTCATATGCTTTTGTTGTGTCCCTAGTTCTCCAATAGATCAAAATCATGCTTTTACTTTGCTACCTGCAACAGTAATGGTGTTCTTCTCGGGCTTCCTACAAGAAATAGAGTTAAGCCTCTGGCGATTTTATCTTTCCTTTATGTGACTATAGGTTGAAGCCAGGTTCTTCGATACTTCATCCTTCAGGACTTTCAGCCCTTATAATCATTCAATCCTCCCGGAGTAAATTTCATCTGAGTGCTTATCATCACTTCCCTGCTCTAATAACCTTCACAAGTTCAGGAGCTAGGACCGTGGGCTTATTAATTTAAGTGATGTTCCCAGCGCCTCATAGCTTATGTGTCCATAACTCATGACCGAGGGTTGTAACCTAGTCCTCTGAACTTCGGCCTTCAAGTTATTTCTCCTTTACAAGCATCCAATCTTTCGAATATTGAACTTCCCAAGGTGGTTACCTCTCACAATGGTTGATTCGATGGTTAGCATGATTCCTAGAACCAAATCAATGGTATAGCTTCAATCCTTATACTATCTTTCCACTTTCTTAATCCAACGGCTATGACTTAATCAAACATTGAGATGGATGGTCAGGATTATTTTGTAGTTAAACTTGCATGAGGGATAAATCTTCTTCCAAACCCCAAACCATAAACCACCTATCAATGTGTCATACACACATCATTTGGAGCTTGGAAGGGTGGTTTTCTAAACCTCTTTGGTTGACTTTTGAAATAGCTTATACTCGTTGATCTATATCATGGATCGACGGTTGTGAGTGGCTCATGTCCTAGTCCTTTACCCATGCTTGACCAATGGTCAGGAATGAATTTGGCCTTCGATGCTTCGGGTAGTTGCTGGTGGTAGAAATTGGTTTTCCCCAAAGGACATACTCCCAGAGTGACATAGCTTGTTGACATCACTCCTAATGTGGCAGTGGTCGAGTGGTTTCCATGTGTCACTTAGATTTGTGACTTACGTATATCTAAATTTCCAAATGGACCTTGACACTTGTAACCATATGAATGTGCCATGTGTCCTTGCCAATGTGGTCATGTTGACATGGACTATGATGACATGGGCTCTCAATGTGTGTGACATGTGTCTTACTTCATGACTTCAAAGCTCTGGCCTTCAAGTGAATTTACATTTTCTAAACCTTTTTTCACCGAAGTGGTCAGTGATGAAGTTGACCACAATTGGACCCGCCTATCCTGATCCAATTGTCATCATGCATTGTCTAGATCTGATGGTCCTTATTCACTTCATAAATTCAAGGCTCCGGCCTTCAGGTGAATCCATATGTTCTTGGCTTCTTTTCACTGAAGTGGTCAGTGTCTAAGTTGATCATCTCCTTGTGATATTGCAGTTTCCATATTTTACTCAAGATCAACGGTTGGCATGACTTCGGGGCATTGGACTTCGGGTAATACTACCTGTTATTAGCTTCTTTTCATCGGAGTGGTCAGTGTCGGAGTTGATTGCTACTTCGCAACCCTGATCTGACGGCTATCATTGATCTTTAAGTGATTCTTAGATCCAACAGCTTACTTTTACTTCAGAACTTCGGCTTCGATTAAAATTCCTTCATGCAAATTTTCTTTAGTTGATATTATCTGAAGCGGTCAATGTCGGGATGAACATGTGTACGTCATCTCCACGATTAACGGTCCATGACTCTTACTAGTCGATCTGACAGTTTATATTTAATCCAGTTCTCATGATATAAACCATTCCTAAATATTCAACAGATGGCCACGATTCTCCTCTTCTTTACACACGTTTCCTCTATGATCCAACGGTCAGAATTTATCCCTAAAACTACATCAGCAGACAGGATTCCTCCTCGATTCTTTTGGAGTTTTACTGTAGGGATTTCAATCCTAGTAGTGTTTCTGCAATGCGTTCTCCCTTTTGAGCTTTGGGTTAACGTTATTTTTCTCCCTATTTGACATAAATGACAATATCATACCACTATGTCCAACAAATGGGACACCTTCACTTTGATAATTTGGTAAAAATCAACAAGAATAAAGTTGTAAGAGATATGCCCCAATTATAAAACCCTTGGATCTTATTTGCAAGAATTACCAACATGGAAAGAAGACCAGAGTCACTTTCAAGACAAAGGAGAATTCAACCTCAAAACCCCTGCAGTTAATTCATACTAACCTTTGTGGGCCAACCAGAACTAAAATCTTACAAGGTGAGCATTATTTATATTATTCATTGATGATTATACTAGAATGACATGGGTTGCTTTTCTGAAGAAAAAATTGAAATTATTTGACAAATTTAAGGTGTTTAAAGAAATGGTTGAAAATGAAACTGATCTTAAAATCAAGTTATTACAATCAGACAATGGAGGTGAGTTTACCTCAAATGACATTGAGAAAAGTTATGATAATCATGGAATCAAAAGACAGTTTCCAACAACTAGGACACCACAATAGAATGGTGTGGAAGAGAGGAAAAATAGAATCGTGCAAGAGATGGCTAGAACCATGTTAAATGACTCCAAAGTGTCAGATATTTTTTGGAAAGAAGCGGTACATATTGTTTTTCATATCCTAAATAGAGGATTACTTAAAAGAAACAGTGAAAAAACACCATATGAGTTGTGGAAAGGTAAACCCGAAACAGTCAATTACCTTAAGGTATTTGGAAGTAAATGTTACATAAAGAGAAATGAAGAAAAATTCTGAAAATTTGATTCCAGAACAGATGAAGGAATCTTTCTAGGCTACTCATTCGACTGTAAGGTCTACATATGCTACAATTTAAGGCTATACAAGATAGTAATGAGTGAAAATGTAAAATTATATGATGAAAGGTCACATCAATCAAATCAAAAATCAAAAGAAACAAAATGCAGGGAAGAATATGAATATTTGGAAGAAGGACAGCATGAAGAGGAACAAGAAGAAGAACAAATAGAAACAAAACAACAACAAAAGAACAAAAAGAAGTACAACAACATAGGGAAGTTCATAAAAAATATGAAGAAAAGGAGATAGAAAGAAGAGACACCCAAACACCTTCAAGGTATGTACAAAAAGAATCATCCTGAAATCAAATTCTTGGAAGTAAAAGTTCAGGACCTTGGACAAGGAGAAGAATAAATAGGCTTCTTGGACAAGTTAATTTTCCCCTACTTTCTTTCCAAAATAGAGCCTAGCATCTTTGAGGAAGCAATCAAATATGAGCATTGGGTTAATTCCATGAATGAAGAGTTGGACAAAATTGAAAAGAATCAAACTGTGAATTTGTCCCTATACCCAAGAATAAGAATGTAATATGCACTAAATGGGTCTTCAGGAATAAATCGAATGAGAATGGATAGGTAGTAAGAAACAAAGGAAGATTAGTATGCAAAGGATATGCTCAAATTGAGGGAATTGACTTTTAATAAACATTTTCCCCTGTATAAAGAATGGAAGGTATTAGAATGTTCTTGGCATTTGCTTGCCACAAAGATTTCAAAATTTATCAAATGGACGTCAAGTATGCATTCCTAAATGAAAATACAAAAGAATAAGTATATATTGAGAAACTTGAAGCATTCCAACTATCAGAGGATAGAGATTATGTATACAAACTCAAGAATGCTATTTATGGATTAAAGAAATCTCCTAGAGCTCTGTACTCAAGACTGGACAAGAATTTGCAATAACAAGGATTTAAAAGAGGCGTTGCAGACAACAACATCTACATCAAAAATACAATATAAGAACATGGTAATTATTGTTGTTTATGTGGATGAAATAATTTTTTGAAGTAGCACTGATAAATTTAGTAAAACGTTTGTTGAAGAAATACAGAAGGATTTTGAAATGTCAATGCTTGGAGAATTATCATTCTTCTTAGGAATGAAAATTTCTCAATCCAGCAAAGGTATCTTCATATCTCATACAAAATACATTAAGGATATTCTCAAGAAATTCAAAATGTAAGACTGCAAGCCAATGAGTACACCTATGATTACAAGAAGAAAGCTAAGTAAAGATGATGAATCCATGGAAGCAGACCAAAACTATATAGATATATGATTGGCAACTTGGTATATGTGACATCCTTAAGACCAGATGTCATGCAGGCAGTTAGAGTAGTTGCAAGGTTTCAATCTGCACCAAAGGAAACTCGTGTATAGGTAGTTAAGAGAATTTTCAGATATTTGAAGGATACTTTGGATTATGGATTATGGTATCCAAAAGGTGAATAATTTACATTAAAAATATACACTGATGTTGATTGGGAAAGATGTACACATTACTAAAAAAGCACAAGTGGATGTGTTTTCTTCTTAGGAAATTGTTTGGTGTCCCAGGTTAGTAAAAAGAAATCATCAATCTCTATGTCTACTGCAGAAGCATAATATATTGCAGCAGTCGCATGTTGTGCACAAATCCTTTGGATGAAGCAGGCATTACAAGATATCTAAGTTGAGTATAGGAAACCAATCTCCATATTATGTTATAATACTAGTGCAATAAGAATTTCTAAGAATTTGTTCATGCATTCAAAAACAAAACACATACCTACCAAGTACCATTTTCTAAGAGAATAGGATGTCAACCAAGTTGTTAAATTAGATTATGTGACTACAAAAGAACAAAAAATGTAGATATCTTTACTAAACCTCTTCCTAGAGAAGTATTCGAGCATCTCAGATATAAATTAGGGGTGGAATATATGCCATCCAATCACTAAGGTTTCATGGAAAGAATCCCAATAGGCACTATAGTACAAGAGAAGGGAATAGGCTCAGGGGGAGCAGTAGAAAAACAAGAAATTTATTGGTTACAACATAGAGAATATAGAATACATTGTTAGGGGGAGAATATCCCATTGCAATTGATGTCAAAGTGGGAGAGTACAGAGAAAGGGGGAGAGTTGAAGGAAGTATAGAAGCACCAAGATAACTAAGTGTTTCCATCAATGAAAAAGGGGGATATTGTTGAAAATGTGTTGTCACTGATGTCAAAAGGAGATTGTTTGCTTTATTCCTTCGTACATTAATGAGCCTCTATGTGAAAATAGTATGGATGAGTCTTTTTGCATGAACATGAATATGCATTGATTCTCTACAATATACCCTGAACAACTCTATTAAAGAAGAAATTGAGGAATAAGATATGATAGAGAGGAATAGATGAATTCAACAATGTTTTCCTTCATATGGTCTATGAAAATAATTTTCCCCATTCGGTGTTTATTTTGTACAAATGTATGAGGAGGTGAAGAGTTTTGTAGCAGAGTGATCTTAATCTGAAAGACAACCTGATGAAAGAATCCTTATTGCATAGTAATCATGATTTACAGAAGATCGAAGAAATGGAAAAATAGATATATCCCACATTCATTGGGAAATTGTGATTAAAAGGGTTTATAATGAAAAGGTATTATCTCTTAGTTTGAATGAAATCAAGTGGAAGATATATGGAACCTTACATAAGGAATTAATTTTTGAACTATTATTAGTTCATACCTCAAGATCAATAGTTAAGATTAGGGATTGAGGCCCATAGTGGGAACTTGAAAAATAACTAAGTCCAAAGACGTCGCAGAGATAATGAAAATTACATAGAATCGAAGGTAGATGGAAAAATAAATGTAAACCTGCAGACTCACAAACCTGTGGTGAGAAAAAAAAATCGACTAAGTATGGAGTGTTGATCGGAACTTAGGGGTGCAATTTGGACATCATGGAGGTGTGAAGAGATGTGTCTTAGACCCATGAACCTACGATGTGTATTCAAAATTTTATTTAAGTATTGGTGGAGGATAGATCGACGATCATGATCAATCTAAGATCTGATAGGACACTAACTGTGAACCTAAGACTCGTGGTCCTGATATAATAAAGAAGGTCAGATTGTCGATTTTGATTAAACAGAGGTCCAAATTAGATGGGTGCCAAGTGACAATTTAGTGTTAAGTGTTTATATACCCCAATGGTCTCGATATCCAGGGGAATGAGATCACAGATCGACGGTCCGCATTTAATATTGGTTTAATCTAACGACTGATAAGCCACAAAGATGTGTTGTGTGTTTTGGTGGATAGAAGTTGATCAATGGATGTCATTAATTCTAGAAACATATCCGACAGCAGTTGTATGCCAAGCTTATTCTTTGAATATATCGAGCAAGGAAAGGAAGGGATGTGTACAAGTTTGCTACGGAATGTTATATCCTAGTTTTGTGGAGATATAGAGTCAACCTCGTATTCTTGCATATGTGGAAAAATATTTGGATGTATATTTTATATAAATATCCATGCTCTCTTGAAGTTGGTATGGTGGACCGAAGAGATGTAATGAAGAGTCTGAGTTCATGGAACTGAAGGTAAAAATGGAAGTGGAAATAATGACGGAGGAATGTATCAGGGTGGTTGGTGGTGCAAGGTAGATTAATCTGAAGTACATTTATTTCAGGGTGGAAGGATGGTGCAGGGGAGAGGATCGGTGTCCTCATCTTCTTAACAATTTGGTTCTAGGAATATTGGTGTCTCTAGATTGTAAGTGGGTGCTTACAGAGAGGATTGGTTTCCTCATATTTGTAACAGGTTGGTGTTTGCAGATTGTAAGTAGGTTATTATAGTGTGGATTGGTGTCCTCATCTTCTCAACATGTTGGTGCTTGAAAATTTGTAAGTGGGTGCTTATTATAGGGATTGGTGTCCTTTAGAGGATGAATCTTGGAAAAGAATGTAACTCTTGTTTATTATACGAAAAACTTCCTGTGGTTTTCTCCCTTATTGGGTTTCCACATAAAATATATGTGTATTGTTATTTTGTGTTAAGATCTGTTGATATAACTTTATGCATTAATTATGTGATGATTAATTAAGAAGGTAAAAATAAAAAGTGGTTAAAATATGTACAATATATATTCAACCCACCCGCCCTCAGTATTGTTAAATATTCCAACAAACCTTTCTAAGGCATATGAGGAACATTCATATAGTCCACACGATATATGGAATTGTGACGAGACTATTGTACAAGATGGAAGGAATTATGGCATGTAGGTAATTCTGGAGAGAGGGAGAAGGATTGTGTCAAAATTTCTCCATGAGAGAATATATTGAATAACTATATTGTGTTGCATAAATGTAATCAATATACCAATCCATGAGTTCTATTTTTTCAAGTGGAAGAAAAATCTAAAGAGCTATATTGGAAGTTGTGGGCTAGGATCATGCATGACTAAATAATTGTTTATGAATTGGATTGATCATTTCATTACTTCTTTACCTGGTGTTTTCTATCACACTAATATATACTTGTTGATTTTGATGTCCTTGTTTCCACATAAATTTACAAAACCATGGAGGAGGAACAAATGATAAGCATAGACTTGTTGGCATTGCCTACACACACTACTCATCAATTGCAACCCCTAGATGTGAGAGTGTTTGGGATTTTTTAGAATTACATCATGTCTGAGACAACATCATGGATGGTGAAGAAACCACATATAGAGGTAAAAAGGTTTGAATTAGAAAAAAATTCAATTTATATTTTCAAAGGGCTCTTACACCCTCCAATACCAAGGCTAGATTTAGGTGAACTAGAATCTATCTACTAATTTGTGATGCTCTTAGCAATGATATGGTTTTCAACCAATATTTTGATATACATTGTGAGGAATATGAAAATGTTTTGGTGAACATGTTGAGCCTCTCTCAAGGAAGTTGTGATCTACTAGGTGAAAATGATGAAAATGTCAATGCTACTTAAGAAGATGATGGTGTAGTTCAAGATAATATGAAGTTGTTGCATCACATCAACCACATATAGATTCTGCAAAGTCTAATAAAAATGATAGTGTTGAATTGAATATGGTTGAAGGTTTTCAACTAATGGTAGGCATCGATGAGAAATTGGCATTTCCAAGCCAGGTACATTAGCTTGAGTAGTTAGTGAAAACCATGATGAATATGAATCAAAATATTGTTACCAACACCAATTAAGAAATCCTTAACATGCCTTCATTGCTAGAAAATATGAACAAAAATGAAGTTATCCATTACTTTTTGGATGTTGGAGGTGTGGAAGAACAAAATGTAGGTGGAGGTGATGAAGAATCAAATGCAGAATCCAATGACGAATACTCACAATATCCAAATAATCATAATAATTATCCAAGTATCGGTTCATTACTTTCACAATATGCTAAGGTTGTTAGTGGAGAGAATGATAAATAAATAAAGGGTGTGATCCAAATATGTTCTTCAATTAATCAAGATTTCCCAATTACTAACTTTACATGATTATATCATACTCTTGGCCGAAGCATAACAAAAGAAAAACAAGATATTGGAATTGAAACAAAAGAAGAAGGATCTTGCAAATGAGAAGAGGGTTGCTAGGATGGTTGTAAATGAGCAACAAAACCAGAAAAGACCTCAAATAGAAAGGGAAAGGAAAGAAAAAGAGTAGGAAAAACAACTAAATATGCATGCAAGAGAATAATGAAAGGATCTATAGAAACTTCAAAAGGAGCAAGAGATGAGGGAGGATCTTGACAAGAGTACAAATGAGTTGGAAAAGAGGAGAAGGTTGACCACTTCAATTGATGAAATTGAAAAGAATAGGAGGTTCTTCCAAGATATGATAAAAATTCAAATCCCTAACAATCATTCAATTGAAACACATCCCCCCTCCATTCCTACTAGTTCAGAGTACATTCAGGTATGTTCTTTTTCAACACATCCAATTCTTCCAATGGAATTGAACACAAGTTATGTTGGGTATGTGTTATATTCTTTGCATGAGAAAAATTATTCTTTTCGTTGTGTCCAGTGTGTGGGGTGGTCATGCGGGGGGGAGATATCCCCCCTTGAAGAAGGCTATTTTGGGAGAAAATTCCAAGGAAAGAGTGCAGCAAATGAGGTGGGTAGATAAGGAATGGACCAAAGAAGCAAGGCGCACCAGGAAATGAGGAGAAAGTAGTGCGCAAGAAGGCAAAGGAAGCATCATGTCATGAAGAAAGGAAAATCAACGTGACAAAATTTTGGATTATCATGCGAAGGTAATTAGAATGTGGAAAAGTTGAGTCCACTTACAGTTAGGGTTTTTGTAGTCAATGTAAAGGGGTTTTACCCGTATTTTTGTATAAATATGATGTATGAGGGAGATAGGGGGTCTCTTAGAACTCATGTGGGAAGATCCTATCTTGGAGAACAATTTTTAGTCTTAATTCTTTGATATGTTTTGGTTTGAAGTATCAGTTTTGGTTGTATAGATGAGGAGATAATGGAGACTTATGAATTGTAATGGAGGGTCAGGTTGCAAGTTGTGGAGCTTGGTGCGATGCTAGTCAACCTCACCAGTACTAAAACCTATGGTGTATTCCATGCAGTGCATGACTTTTTGATGAATAATAATAAATAAGTAGAATATCTTTATAGACGTAGCCCAGGGGGGTGAACCATGGTAAAACATGGTGTTTATATGTGTTTTTTATTTGATGTGTTATGTGCTTGATGATGAATGAATAAATAAATGAATGAATCTGTTGAAGTTTGTTTACAACGTGTAATAGAATAGTGTGATATTTTATGTAGAATGAATGTTATTGAATGGATAGAATAGTAGATCTGATGAATGATGGTATGGTAGATTGAATGTTGAAATAGAAGAAGTATAATATGCCTAACATTCCCACGAGTTCCATCCCTTCCATGATTGCAAACACTTGGGTCATGCAATCACCCATAAGCCATCTCGAGTGAGACTGCGATGTGAAATCTGTGCACAGTGTTTCCTTCTGGTTTACCAGAGGGGCTGATGGTTTCTAGGGTTTTTTTGGAGAACTAAGGTAGAACTCGTGTCGACCCATACATCCAAAAAAAATAGCAAAAGAAAACCCACGCAATATCTAGAACCCAGAAGTTGAAGGAGAGAGGTAAGTAGAATGTCCAAAGCTAGATTCAAAAGATTATGTTGCACCATTAAAGATCCAGAAGATAAACATTGAAACTGCGGAAAAATGAAAGATTGCAAGCATTGGAGATTATAGGGATAATTAGACAGTAGAAAGAATTGCAGAGTTACTACGTGAGTACGATGATTTGTTCCCAATGATGTTTTCAGAGATGAATGGATTAGCATGAGAACTGGGAGAGATGAATATCCCTTTGAAACTAGAAGCCAGACCTATAAGACAGAGACCTTACAGGTTAAATCCAGTGTATAAGCAGAAGGTAAAGGAAAAAATTGACAAGATGTTAGAGGTTGGTGTCATAGAACCTGTGGAAGAATCAGAATGGATCGTTCCTATGGTATTACAAGAAAAGAAGCAAGGGGGAATAAGGATCTGTGTATACTTGAGAAAATTGAACGATGCTTGCTTGCATGATCCTTTTCCTATCCCATTTACAGATGAAGTTTTGGAGAATGTAGGAGGTATAGAAGCCTATTCATTTATAGATGGGTTTTCAAGATATCATCATATCAAGATAGCACCTAAAGATAGACACAAGATGACATTTTCTACAGAATGGGGATCATTCTAGTATACAGTTATGCCATTTGGGTTGAAGAATGCACCTACAATTGTTTCAAGGGTAGTGGTGGTTTCCTTCAAGGACTTTATTCATAAGTTTTTGGAAGTTTATTTAGATGATTGGACAGTGTTTAGTTTACTAAAAGATCATGTGGAAGTATTAAGACTAATGTTAAAAAGATGTAGACAGTGTATGATTTCACTAAATATTAACAAATGTATTTCCAGCGCACCTTTTGGTATTTTGTTAGGGCATGTGGTGTGTAAACAGGTTTTGTTGGTTGATCCTACTAAAATTGTTTTCATATTTAACCTACCACCACCTAAATCAGTGCGCCAATTGAAGAGTACACTTGGTCATACAAGGTATTACAGGAATTTTATAAGGGGATATGCAAATATTACTACGTCGATGCAGAAATTGTTGAAAAAGGACATTAAGTATCAATGGAATGATGAATATCATCAAAGATTGGATATTTTGAAGGAGAATATGGTGATAGTGCCAATTTTGGTATTTCCAGATTGGACAAAATAATTTCATGTGCATGTGGATGCATCTGCAATAGCGCTAGGAGTAGCATTGACACAGCCAAGAGAAGGTGATATAGATCACCCAATTGTATTTGCAAGCGGGAAGCCATCAGAATCAAAGAAGAACTACAATACAACAAAAAGAGAAGGATTGGCCATGGTATATGTCTTGCAAAAATTCTGACATTACTTGTTGGGGAAACATTTCAATATGTTTACAATTCATTCTTCTCTTAGATATTTAGTCAATAACCCAGTGTTGGGGGGGATAATATGCAAATGGTTACTATTTTTTCAGGGGTTTGAATTTGAATTTGTGGTGAAGCCTGGAAGATTGAATGCAGTACCAAATATTTTATCCAGGATCACCAATGGAGAGGAGCAAAGTAACTTGGAGGATAATTTCCCATATGCACAATTGTTTTTGGTACAGATAGATGATGAGTATTTTGTTGACATTATTCAGTTTTTGAGTACAGGGTTTGCACCAAAGGAATTTAATATTGCGCAGAAGAAAAATTTGGTGGTCAAAGCTCCAGACTACCAATTGATTGCAGGTCACTTGTACAAACTTGGAGCAGACAACATTTTGAGGAGATGTGTTATGGATCATGAAAGGCCTATCATTTTAGTAAAATCACATGAAGGAATGTTTGGAGGAAACTATGCAAAGAAGGCTATTGTGCAGAAGGTATTGTGCGTAGGATTATGGTGGCCAACAATTCACAAGGATGCAAAGGACTACTATCAGGATTATGATGTCTATCAGAGAGTTGGAAAACCATCCAAGAGGGATGAGATGCCATTGAGACCTCAATTAAATTTGCAAGTGTTTTATAAGAAGGCAATAGACTTTGTAGGTCCAATTAATCCACCAGTAAGAAGATCAGGGGATAGATATATTATTATAGTGACAGAATACTTAACCAGATGGGATGAGCCAACAGCAGTGAAGGATTGTAGCGCAGAGACTGCAACGCTCATTTTATTTGAACATATAGTTACAAGATTTGGATGCCCAAGAATTTTGATGAGTGATCAGGGGATTCACTTTATCAACAGTACAATCCATGCAATGTTGGAATACTTTGAGATACATCATCAGAATAGCACTCCATATCACCCTCGGGTGAATGGAACAGTAGAAGAGTTTAACAAGATATTGGAGAATTTCTTGACCAAGATTTGTAATGTAAACAGGGATGAGTGGGACTTGAAGGTATCGGCAGTGTTATGGGCTTATAGAACTACATGCAAGAATCCAACAAGGAAGACACCTTTTATATTGGTGTATGGACATGAAGTAGTAGTTCCCTTAGAGTATTTGATACCAAGTTTGCACATTGTAGCAATTACAAATATGACAGAAAGGGCGAAGCACAAGAAATATTGGCTAAACTCATGGAATTAGAAGAAGACAGAATTGTAGTTGGTTTCCATCAGGAGGTACAGAAAGAAAAGGATAAATCCTGACATGACAGACATATTAAGAAGAATAACTTCAAGGTAGGAGATATGGTTCTCCTCTATGACAGTAAATATGTGCAACATCTAGGGAATTTCAGAATGCATTGGCTAGGGCCATATGAGATAAAGTTTGTCACAAATGGAGGTGTTGTGCAGTTGAAGGTTTTAGTAGGCAATGAGATACAAGGAATGGTGAACGGTAGTCGAATGAAACTGTATAGGGACATTCAACCTACCAACCCTTAGTAATTGCAATGCAGAGAGTAGAATTGTACATAATGTATATAATAGGAAGAAAAAGAAGGAAAAGAAAAGAAAAAGGAAGAAAAAAACTAGAAAATTGAGAAAAGGCCAAAAAGAAGTAGTTAGAGGAATAAGTGATAGACAGATAGTTGAAGGATATTGAGCACAACAAAATCCCAAAAAAGGTATGAAAAAACCTGAATATAGTGTGCATCAGACAGAAAATTAGTGAGATAGAGTTCAAGACACTACGCGACAAAAAAATCAAACATAACACGACGAGATGAAAAATGACCGGAAAAAGAAAAAAAGGCGGTAAAGTGGGATACGACACAGCATTAATGATAGACCTTATAAAAGAAGGAAACTTGTAAAGTAAGATTCATTGTGACTTAGAGCAGATGAAGAGCTAAAGAGAGAAAGTCGAAAAAGCACACAGATCGACCAGGTGTACCCAAAGTTTTTAGTATCGATTCAGAGCACTAGAGTTAAGAATTCATAGTATGGTGCCACCCAAGGTTGGAGCACCCAATTATATGTCGAGGAGAACCCACAGCAACACCATATCATTGTAATAACCAAAACCATAAGTGGAAAACCCTAGAGTATAGGCAGGAGTCATGGATGTGGACGTGATTCCATCACCAGAACCAGATAGCCTCACACCAGTCGAAGAACAGGAGCCAGAGAATATGGAGGTGGATTCAACGACTCAAGAGAAAAACCCCACTACTCAGCAGTTGGATCTGGGAGCATCGTAGAAAAAAAATGGTGAAGATGAGGAGAGAACGGAGTCTAATGAGCCTAGGGCAGAAGCCTAACTAGTCGCAAAAATAGGTCCAGAAACAGAGGAATAGGTGCAAGTTGAGGACATTATAGGAGAACCTGAATCAGATGGAGAATCAGAAGAGGATGTGCAACAGGAAGTAGGTCCATCTACCGCGACATAAAAGGGAAAGGGGAAACAACCAATGCAAAGGTCGTTGCACAAACAAGAAGAAGTTTTGATAACATTACCGCGCATACCAGAAGGAGTGAAAATTCTCTCGAATATTCTAGGATGTGTAGAGATATTGAGATATTTTTACCATGACGTAGCAGAAAGAGAAAAATTTGTGGAATTTGAGCCACTGGTATACATGGAAAGTAAAGGGATCAACACGTCGGGAGTCCCAATACTTGAACCAAAGCAATGGATAACATGCTTATACAATATAGGGATAATGAACTTATTGGAGATCCCTCATTTTGGACATTGTAAGGACATGAACAAATTCGTCAAACAGTTACTGGAATTAGTACATGGAGGAATGTTTTAGGTGGACATGCCAGTCTTGATCGATGTTGACCTGATTGAAAAAATAACGGGTTTTCCCACATATAGTGAGAATCCTGTGCAATACCTAGATGATAAAACTAAGGAGAAGACCTTAGCAGAAGAGATAAAGAAAACTTATGGAACAGTGAGAGGATCCAAGGGAATTGTAATCAATAGAATCAGTGAGCCCACGAAAAGGTTAGAAACAAAGTTAATAGTTTTCAAATTACTCAGGAAGTGTCGCAAGGAGGAGGCACCACCAAGGGTGATAGCAGTGATTGCAATGTGCAGGAAGGGGACTGTACTTAGTTGGAGTCCATATTTTCTAAAATTATTTTTGGATGATTGTCAAGATGCTCAAGACTTAGGCACAGAGTTCCACTATTCATGGCTACTCATACTTATTGCATTAGTACGATGAAGACACCCCAAATACAATGTATTCTTTTAGACGATCGGAAAGTTCCATGTAGCACAATATGAAACATTGTGGCATACATCAGTCGCAAGAGAAAGAAATACCAACTACGGTATATTTGAGACACACTTTGAGGAAATACAAGAAAAGGTGGTCGATACTTGGAGGATGCCACCCGAAGTGGTGGAGCATAAATATATAGCCAATATTCAAGTATCAAGGCACAACGTATAGATACAAGCAAAGGGGGGCCCAGAGAAGAATTGTGTGTAGTTGAGATACTGCGTCACTAGAAAGGAAGTCCGATGGGCCATGAAAGACTGGAAAAATGAGTGGTGAGTACCAATAACACCAAAGAAGGGGAAAAAAGGGAAACATCCAGAGCAAGTTGGAACGTCGCAGAAAACTAGTAATCTGGCAGCAAACACTAAAAAAGTTGTTGAGCGCACAAAATATGTTGGAGGGAGCACGAAAAAAAGAAAACCGAGACAATAGAAGACTATACCAAATCCACATTCACATGAGAAATATCATGCCGGAGCCACCAACGGAGGAGCACAACCAAAGAATAAAACTAAGGGAAGCACACATAAGGAAACAAATGTTCCCATGCAGGAGAAACGAGGAGGAGACATTCTGGATATAGAGATATATACCACTTCAATGCAAAGAGAGACTCTTCCAAAGAAGAGAACCATGGTGTAGGCAGGAGGACAGAGGAAAAATATGAAGGCACACAAATATTTCCCAGAATTTACTCTAACAGAAGATGATGCAGACATGGTGGAAGAAAAATTCCAAGACCGCATAGCAAAGTCATGAGATGATATGGAGAAGCAAAGAGAGTAAATCATAAAGAGATTATTATAAATGAAGGAAACATTGGCGCAACTTCAACTGAGAAAATTAAAGCAGAAAGAAAAGGTGCAACCATAACAGACTGTTCAGGAGAAGGTCGTCCCAGCGCAAGAAACAATACATATTATAGCATTAGGGAGTGATATTTTTCTATCACTCAAGATATGTTGCAATTTGAAGAGGAGACAATGTAGAAACAACTAAAGGAGATTGATCATTTGGACTTGGATTTGGCCAAGATCCCCATGAAAGAGTTGTACAAATTGCAATTTAGTGTCGCACAAGAAGTCCAATCTAGAGAACACGCAGATGCAACGGAGATACAAATGGCCAAGTATATAAAAGGTGCATTGAAGATAAATCTCAAGGAAATACAGGTTGAGAATGACCAGGAAAAGAATCACATTGGCCAGATAAAGTAGCGGATTGAAGAATTATTTTAAGTCAATTCCAAAAAATGCACAAGAAGGGACACACCTACAGACCGAGGAGAAAATTGGGAAGATTGTGCAAGCGATGGAAGATTACAAGAGTCATATAATGGAATTGATTGCACAATTTAACCCAACCACACCACCAGAGGTGAGATCACAAAAAGAGTAGGAGGTTGTAGGGAACATAGAGGACATGGCACAGAATGCTAGGAGATTGTAGACTTATATGAGAGAAGCATGCAACTTTGGACAAGTCTGCAAGAAGATGAAAGTTACAGGCACTAGAACAAAAGGAGGAAATCATCAAGATAGCCGCGCAAGAGTTGAAGTAAAAGAAAAAGGCTATGAACATTCAGGAGAGGCTAAGGATCACATGGGAGCTCAAGAATTTAAAAGAAGAGTAAAAAATTGTGCAGACAGAGAAGTAATTGAGGCAGGCTCAACTGGAGCCATTGTAGGAAGAGATAGAGAAGATATTAACATAAATGGATGCATCCAAGGGCCATATGGAAACTATTAAGTTGGAGGTTGAACAGATGATGAAGGAGAATCTCATGGCACAGACTGTGGAGTTTGTTGCAGAGAAGAGCGTATAGTTGAAGAATTGTGATGGAGAAATGTCAGGAATATTCCAAGAATTGGATAAATCCGTAAAGGAGGAAAACATTGCCTGAGTGGCTTGGGATGAGCCACAAGTTAGTGTTGGGGGCTTGTTGGAGCAGGATATTTTGGGAGAAAATTCTAAGGAAAGAGTGCATCAAATGAGGCAAGTAGATAAGGAATGGACCAAGGAAGCAGTGCACACCAGGAAATGAGGAGAAAGTAGTGTGCAAGAAGGCAAAGGAAGTAAAGCTCCAGGAAGAAAGGAAAATCAACGCGATGGAATTGTGGATTAGTGCGTGAAGGTAGTTAGAATGTGGAGAAGTTGAGTCCACTTGGATTTAGGGTTTTGGTAGTAAATTTAAATGGTTTTTACCCATACTTTTGTATAAATATGATGTATGAGGGAGATAGGGGGTATCTTAGAACTCATGTGGGAAGATCTTATCTTGGAGAAACTTTTTAAATCTTGAGTCTTTGATATGTTTTGGGTTGAAGTATCATTTTCGGTGCTATAGTTGAGGAGCTAATGAAGACTTATGAAGTGTAACTGAGGGTTAGGTTGCAAGTTGTGTATCTTGGTGTGACATCGGTCAGCCTCACCAGTACTAAAACCTACGATGTATTGTGCACAGCGTGGGAATTTTTGATAAATAATAATAAATAACCAGAAGATATTTGTGGATGTAGCCCAAGGGGTGTGAACCATGGTAAAACATGGTGTTTCTATGTGTGTGTTATATGCTTGATGATGAATGAATAAATAAATGAATGAATCGGTTGAATTTTATTTACAGTGTGTAATAGAATAGTGTGATTTTTTATGCAGAATGAATGTTATTGAATGGATAGAATAGTCGATATGATGAATGATGGTATGGTAGAATGAATGTTGAAGCAGAAGAATTATAATATTCCTAGAATTCCCATGAGTTACATCCCTTCCATGATTTCAAACACTTGGGTCACGCAATGATCTAAAAATGATGAAGACTTGTATTCTTGAAAATATTTGCAAGTTTTAATTCATGTGTTTAAATGCAAATGGATCAATTTTGAAAACACAACTTTTTATAGAAATTACGCATTCAAGATGCATATAAACAGCAGCAAATAACAGTGAACAGAAAACACATAACACAACAAATGATAAAAGAGTTCACCCCTCTCTTGGGCTACATCTCCTGGTCCAGCTTCCAATGGATCTTTTGAATTATTTTCTCAAAGTGATAAAATATGTGCTTTACAATGCTCAAAATTCCAAATAGATGGATCCAATGGCTTCAGAACGTCCAAAAACCCCTAGCTGGGCTTTTTCGGCACCTCGTTTGGCCAAAAATTGAAGAAGATAGGCTTCCTAGAAGTTCCCCTTCAAACTTGTTGTCTCTGGATCGCCAAAATGCACCCCAACCTCCTCAACCTAGCCCCCACGTGCATATTTGTGTAAAAACCCAGCATCGGGGGCAATTGCACAACCGATGCAAACTATAGGACGGTTACGTGCCTTGGCCCCTAACTGCCAAGGCCAAGGGCACATGGTCCACCATATGACCGTGTGCATATCTATAAAGGGCCAAAGGTTTAAACGGTCAGAAAGGCGCGCCTTTGGTCACATCGTATACACATAAGACCGGGGCTCATACGAAAAGGCGCTATATGATAAATGGTCGGAGGCGCGCGCCAGAGATTCTATTGTATATACATAAGACCGGGGGTCGGGGCTAAGCCCCGGCTCGAACCACGCCCCAACCCACAACACATTTCAATTTAAATAAATATATTGCCATATATATAATAAGAAACATGTGGTGGTGCGACGGTTGGGTGGCCCTTCCCAAGGATTTACCCCTGCCCAGAGGTTGCGGGATCGAATCCGGCCAACAGCATAAGTTTTAAGCCAACTCCAGGGTGACATGTGGCGGCCATTGAGTGGGCCACGTGTCAGCATTTCATTCGCCATCAATGACACGTGTCAAATGCCAACTCAAACACAATCCTACCAACCAACACATGCCATGTGTCATATGGCCCTGCCACATGTCGTACGGCTCTGCCACGTCAGCATCCGTACAGACTATACAGTCAGCACATTTTTTTTGCCTGTTTGTCGTTTTGAACAGAATCCGATATCTCTCTCATCCGACATCTGTTTGAACCCAAATTATTTGCGTTGGGTTCATGACAATGAGGCCTGCACTCCCATTCGATTTGAAGCGATTCCGAGCACTTTGAATTTTGAGCAAAATTTGATCCCCTGGATCACACCTCCCCATTGGAAAGCTTTTGGACCTCCAAAAGACTATTCTCAGTCTATTTGAAGATGAGGGTATAGTTCCCTCACCTTTCCAACCTCAATCCACTTGTATTTGCTTGGATTTGTGCCTTTAAGACCAACTCGAAGATATTCCACATTTCCTCGTTTTGAAGTTCTCATTCTCCTGTCAAGGATTGTGTCTTCATGCAGTTTTGTAAGATATTCTGGGGAGAAATCATCTATAGAAGGAATCTGAACATGTTCTCCTTGATCATCAATCAAGGGAGGCTCATACAATTTCAAATTCTCAACATTAACAACTACATACATTTGCATATAAAGAGGCAAATCTAAACGGAAGGCATTGTTACCAATCTTGTCAAGAATCTTGAAAGGACCATATCGAATTGGTTTCAGTTTTTTACCTTCTCCTTTAAGCCTCTCCTTACTAATGTAAAGCCAAAATTCATCTCCAACTTGGAAACTGTGATCAACACGATGCTTTTCATGTCTTGTCTTGTACTTGGCTTGACTCTTTTCCAACTGCTCTTGTACCATTTGATGTATCAACTGAATTTTTTCAATGAACTTTTATGCCCTATCAATGTCATATTGACCATCAATAGCAATATCTTTCCCAAAGATAAAATCTAAAGGAGATTTGGGAAATAGCCAAAACATGCTTCAAATGGCAATGTTTGAGTTGAAGAGTGCTTAGCTTGATTGTAAGCATGTTGAATGTAGTGTAAATGCTCATCCCAAAGTTTAGAATGCTTGTTGCAATAACCACGAAGAATATGCACCACTGTTCTATTTACCACTTCTATCTGACCATCGGTTTGCGGATGAAAAGTTGTTCTCTTTTTCAGTTTGGTGTCCATGAGTGCCCATAAACTCGACCAAAAACTTCCAATAAATCGAGAATCTCTATCAAAAATAATGGATTTAGGCAATCCAAAATGTACCCAAACATTTTGAAAGAACATTTGTGTTGTTTGCTCAGCTATAACCTGCTTCTTACAAGGCATCAAAATACACATTTTGCTAAATCGATCAACCACAACATAAAGATAATCA
>ML796322.1:13336-29609 GCA_009831015.1 Picea engelmannii | reverse complement strand
CACCATTCCCTCCATTTCCATTTGGAGTTTTATCACCACTGTCTCCCTTGTGCTTTGAAGGGTTGGAGCCTTCACCTTGCAACCTTGTATTCCTTTCTTCCATCAAGATTTTCATCATTTCTCTCATTTCCATGAAAGCCTTTATGAGATCTTCATCTTCTGTAGGAATATGTTCATGACTCCCTTCATGAGCCATACTTGGTGAATGCCTCCTTGAAGCTTGCGGTGATGATATAATCTTCCTTCTTGAAGGATGAGAACTTGGCTCTAAAAGTTGACCTTCTCCTCTTGTGAGTTTCAACCTTGTGAGAATCAGAAAACAAAACACTTGCAAATAATCAAGTCTTCAAAAACCTATGCTCTGATACCAACTTGATCTAAAAATGATGAAGACTTGTATTCTTGAAAATATTTGCAAGTTTTAATTCATGTGTTTAAATGCAAATGGATCAATTTTGCAAACACAACTTTTTATAGAAATTACACATTCAAGATTCATATAAATAGCAGCAAATAACAGTGAACAGAAAACACATAACACAACAAATGATAAAGGAGTTCACCCCTCTCTTGGGCTACATCTCCTGGTCCAGCTTCCAATGGATCTTTTGTATTATTTTCTCAAAGTGATAAAATGTTTGCTTTACAATGCTCAAAATTTCAAATAGATGGCTCCAATGGCTTCAGAACATCCAAAAACCCCTAGTTGGGATTTTTTGGCACCTCATTTGGCCAAAAATTGAAGAAGATAGGCTTCCTGGAAGTTCCCCTTCAAACTTGTTGTCTTTGGATCGCCAAAATGCACCTCTGCCTCCTCAACCTAGCCCCCACGCACATATATGTGTAAAAACACAGCACCGAGTGCAACTGGTGTGAACTGTAGGATGGTTATGCACCTTGGCCTCTAACCGCCAAGGCCGAGGGCACATGGCCCACCATATGACCGCGTGCATATATATAAAGGGCCAAAGGTTTAAACAGTCAGAAAGGCACGCTTGTGGTCACATCGTATACACATAAGATCGGGGATCATACAAAAAGGGGCTATATGATACATGGTCAGAGGTGCACGCCGGAGGTTCTATTGTATATACATAAGACCAGGGGTCGGGGATAAGCCCTGGCCCGGACCGCGCCCCAACCCACAACACATTTCAATTTAAATAAATATATTGCCATATATATAATAAGAAACATGTGGTGGTGCGCCAGTTGGGCAGCCCTTCCCAAGGCTTTACCCCTGCCAAGAGGTCGCGGGGTCGAATCCGGCCAACAGCATAAGTTTTAAGCGAATTCCAGGGTAACATGTGGCGGCCATTGAGTGGGCCACGTGTCAGCATTTCATTCGCCATCAATGACACGTGTCAAATGCCAACTCGTACACAATCCTGCTAACCAACACCTACCACGTATTGTATGGCCCTGCCATATGTCGTACAGCTCTGCCACGTCAGCATTCGTACGGACTGTATGGACTGTACAGTCAACACATTTTTTTTGCTTGTTTGTCGTTTTGAACAGAACGTGATATCTCTCTCATCCGACATGCGTTTGAACCCAAAAAAGTTGCGTTGGGTTCATGACAATGAGGCCTACGCTCCCGTTTGATTTGAAGCGATTCTAAGCACTTTGAATTTTGAGCAAAATTTGATCCCCTGGATCACGCAATCACCCATAATCCATCTCAGGTGAGACTGCATTGTGCACATTGTTTATTTATAGTTTACCAAAGGGATCAATGGTTTTTAGGTTTTTGTTGGAGAACTAAGATAGTGTTCTAACCCTAAATTGCACCATACATGCATACCTAGAATTTGTCCCTCCTATTTGCTATTTTTGCCAAGCCATCACTGACCATCTCTTCTTAAAAACCCTATTTTTGAAGATGTATGTGCCCTGCACCACTACTTCCCACGTACACACACTTTCTACATCACTACATCTCGTGTACATATGCTAGTTGCACCATTACAGCCCACGTATACCCACAAAAGTTGAAAAAAATAAAAATTTGCAAGGAATTCATTGATATTACGGGCTATTGGGTAGTTTTCCAACTGTCCCACCGCTTATAGCCCGTCACACAACCGAATAACCATCCTTTTTTCATATTAAAGGAGTTGTTTGGGTCTCATTGAAGACATAATCATAAGAACAGTGAAACTCTACCCATTTCACATCCCCTCCTTGCCCCAAGAATTTGCATCCACCTTGTGAGATTTGCATCAGAATTTCCCATTCTTGTCTTTTTCCTCCATCATAAGACTATGTCATTTCCCTAGAAGAAGTGTGAGAGGAGAAAGATACGTGGAAGCGCATTTGGATCTTAGTGAAGAGGAGCCTGGACCAAGTTCCCGGAGTAGTCACCAATCTAATTGTAAGTAAACATTGTGATATCAATAAAAGGAATACTTTTTCTGTCCTGAAATATGATGTGTCAAATATCTATGTTTGATTTATGTTTTATACTGACATATAACACATGATTCATATATGAGATGCATGTTTGTAGTTCCATGTTTATCGGTTTGTGAATGCAGTCTAGCCTTGGGAGGAAGCTTGTAGTCAACGGAGCAATCGAACGCGAAAGGATCGACACCGGATGTGGAGTTAAAGGTAGAGTTACCATATCTTTTCACTTTGTATTTCATGCATGAATGTGGGGTATATTCAGGGTAGTTATAAAAATTAGGATACTTTTAGATGGTTAGATTTGCCTACATGTTGAACCCTAGTGTAGTCCATAGGGGGGTTTTCCCGCTATAGCATAACTGACGACCATACTGGGGAGACCTCTAGGGTTTTAGGGGGTTTTGTGTGTTTTTAATTGGTTTGATTACCTTTTTTAGTTTTCTGTAAGTTACTGAGTCTTTAAGGGATTTTGGTCACTTGTTGGTTCCATATCAGTACTCCATGCCTTGTCATTCTACCTGTTAGTTTTATTTTTTAGAGAATTTACAGAGGTGTACGTGGCATGAAGTGGGTCTGCATGCGTACATACGTGCCCTGCCTTTAGACAGCCCGTGTACATATGCAGGCTGCTTAAGCACCAGTAGCGTGCCCGTGTCAAGAAACTTTTTCCTTAAGAAGGAGCAGTCAACCTCTTCCCTGATCGAAGTCATATTTATCATGGGTTTCTTGGTTATGTCTTGGTCTCTGTTATTACAGTATTGAGCCTGGGTTTGACGTCAGTTTGCTTATCTTTTTAAATATTTCTTGTGTTTTCTTTGAAAAGGTTTTTAGACGAGTATCTGAGTCTTTTCTGATCAGCATGTTTGGTATCGTCAGTGACTCCCTACAATCTGCAGTGGAATAGAAGTCATTTTTTTGGTCTTGTCTTGTCTTCACTTTTTCCCCTTTTCCTTGCTTTAAAGAAAAAGAAAAATAATTCATTTTCAAGTTTCTTGTTTGAAGCAAAAAAAAATTAGAAAAAGTTTTCATTTTTTTGTTTAGTTAAGTAGTTGGGTTGATTATTTTGCTTGTTAGGAGAAAGAGTTATTTTCTTTAAGTTCTTTATTGATTGATTAGAACATAAGTAGCTCATAGTTGAGCGAAATCTCGTTTTAGGTTTTCCTTTAAAAGATCTTAGAAAAAATAGTTATGAAAAGTTGGTTAAGGAGTTAGTTACAAATATTTATTTGTCAAAAAGAAAAAGAAGTAATTTTTCTTTCAGTTTCGTTTGCTTCTCCCTCTTCATCTCTCAAAATACACCACTAGTTTCATTGTCGTTTCCTTGACTTAAAACAAGCCATCTAAAATTAACGCTAATTTAAAATCAACTAGACTTTATGTTTGTAGGGTCAATCAACTAGTCTAGGCTAGAGCCTTGAATTAGGTTGGAGAGGAAACTCTTCAAGGCTTACAGACAAACATTGGAGTCAGTGTTAGGGAGTGTAAAAAGTCCAGTAAATGTGAAAATTATCTGGGACCCCCCTCTAACACAGGGGATAAACATGAGGTTGTGTGCGGAAGGGTAGCTGAGATAACCCCTCCAAAGTCGGACCAAGTGTAGTGGGGAACGCATATTGAGGACTTGTCGTGGGATATTGTTGGTCGCATTTTCCACAGAGCTTCATGGATCTCGAATCCGTTCGAGGACCTCATTTGTCTTCCGGACCACTTGCTTCCGATACCCTCAGTAGTTTTCGGGCTTAGATACCCTTCTCATTGCAGTCCACCCGACTATCGACTGTACCCGCCTAGCGACTGTTCGCGAGATGGAAACCTTGCTGCCTTTATTTTAGGGACTTACACAGGTGACTATGAGAGTATACCATAGTACCTAGGGTAGACATTAGGCCATGCTTTCTAGAGTATACCTGGAGGGTTCTTCCTTGTTCGAGTTTCACTTGCACCGATAAGTTGCTCTAGTGTTGGCTGGCATAACTGTTATTCAAACTAGTTAGTAGTTTTCTTGCTTTATCTCATACGAACTTTTCTAGTGTGTGTTTGGTATTCAATGTTAAAAAAAGGCTTACTGTGTCATTGATCTTCATACACAGTGGAAGATCAAGAGCCTCGCCGGTCGCGAAGGATTTTGGGCCTACCGCCGGTTAATTTGGAGCCACCACCGCCACTGTTACAGCGAAGACTTGACCAGCAAGGGTAATTTGAGGCGACTGGGCTGCAGGAAACTATGCCCGAACCAGCTCCAAGAGGAGAACACTCGCATCCAGAGGAACCGACTATTTCTGACCTTGGAGCGGAAGCTCTCGGTCCGTATAACCCTCTGATCACTGACTTGTCGGCACCACTTTTGATACAGCTTGTCCCCCCAAGGATAACACATCACGAGTGTTAGATAGTCATGCAAGAAGCGATGGAAGAAAATGTTGCTACTTCGTCAGGGAGTCCTCACACTCCCTCTACGGCTGCCACTATTGGGTGTGTTCTACCTCCTAACTCACCTTTGTTGGTCCGGACCACTATGGTCTCGATTGCCTCTACTTCGAGCAGCAGTATGATTCTTTCTATGGCGGCAATCACTGCACCGTTCACACAGAGTGTGAAGGGTCCTTCATTTTCATACGGGATTCCCGGCTTTGATATGAACTCGGTCCTCACTTACTCCACCCTACAGACCATGGGTCTGGGGGAAGTTAGCTCAAAATCTCCTCTACAAGGGTCCATGGGGTCACCTCAGCCCCCTATAATGCTTTCCCTTATGGCGAGGTTCATATACCTCCTTCATCCCCCTCACTCGGTGGTGCCTCTCAACAGCCCATCTGGCCAAACATGAACTACATCTTGTTTGGAGAACGTAGTCAAGGACCTTCTTCCTACACCACATCGGTGGGTTCAATGTCGTTCTCTTTGTTCAGCGCATTTGGAAACAACGCATTTTTGTCAGCTGCCATCTAGGTCGGGGAAAACCCTGTTTTTGGACCACAAAACCCTATGCAGGGTACTATTCCTACACAGGGGGAAAACACAGGAGTCTCCTCCTCACAAGGACTCTGGAATCCGTGGTAGGGATAATTTCCCTCGTTAGGTATGTCGACCGGGGGCAACCCCTTCTATGGTAAATGGAACCCTGGGCAAGGCTTCGTACCTATGCTCATCGGATAGGCAAGGGGCAACCCTTTCCAAAATCTTTGGAACAAAATGTAGGGAGAAATCCCTTCCTAGCCCTCAACGTCCAACTACGGGAGTCAATCGATGACGTCTCAACAAACGTAGTATTTGAATGCTGGCCATGGCCATGGTTTTTACCAGAACCCTCACCAGTAGCCTAACTTTTCTTGGAAACCTGGTGCCAGCCAAAATCCAGACTCCTTTCCTCTTGTACATAGTCAACATCCCAAGCTACCATTTCTGGAAACGTTGCATTTTCCAAACTTGTCAAGATTGTTAAACGACCCAATCTAACACAATCTGCATTGGCCTCCCATGCTAACAAAGTTTCCCTCAGACATTCCAAACTTCGAAGGTAAGCCTAACAAAGATCCAAGTGATCATGTGACCACATTTCACCTATGGTGATCATCGAACTCTATGAGAGATGACTCCATTCAGTTGCATCTATTCCAATGCACTCTCATCGGAAGTGTCACAAAATGGTACATCGAGCTCGACCGCTCGAGATACTCTTGATTTAGTGAATTGGCAATGGTTTTTCTCAACCATTTCCAACTACCTATGAGATATGATGTCGAAACCGAATTGTTGGCCAACATTGAGTAGACGAAGGTCGATCATATCTTATATCACATCCAAGAGTGGTGGCATCGAAAGAGTTTGATAAAAGTACCGGTTCCACCAGCATTCCTGTTGGAGTGGTTCCTTAAGTCTTTGGTACCTCAGCTATCCAAAGACGTTGCAACGTTGGGGGTATTTTCCGAGGAAGAGGTGATAATGAGAGCTCAACAACTTGAACTGATATACTCTAAGTCTAGTTTAACTTACGAGGTTTTTACATATGCACCATGGTCTATCCTTGACAAGACCAGACACAATTTTGGACCACAGGTCGATGGCATAGTTGGTTCAGCACAAGCGAATCCCATTGATCAGTTGTCAAATCAATTGCAACAATTTTCGATACAGCAGATAGCGGCCAGCCAAACCTCTAGTTCATCTACTCCCCCTACTCAAACGTCGAGCGTACACAGTGTGCAGTCAACAAACCCAAAGGCCAACCAACAGCCTGACGAAAAGAAAAAACAGTGAAACAAGAATGGTAAGGGGGATAAGAAACCCACCAATAATGATGGCAGGGGAAACAAAAAGAAAATAAATTTGAAGTATCTGTGTAACCTTTGCAAGGAATAACACCCGACTCACCTGTGCCCTCAGCTTGCGGGGGCCCAGAAGTTATTGGTGCAGTGGCAGCCTATTGTGTTAACGAATCCATTTCCACATGGGAAAAATTTGACTCAAGCCTCTTCGAGCGCGGAAGGGGGTAGTCAGGGACCCCCTCCATATTCTAGTAACCCCTCGGTCATGAACATTTATATGTTGAAGGGTGACTCTCACATAGCAACTAGGGAACATGATTACAGAATGCCAAACACTGCTGAAAAGGGTAAAGAAGTTGAAAACCCATCAGTTCCTCTCCATATTGAGAAGAGGATGGGTGAAACAATGACATGCATCCCAAAAGGGGCATTCAAGAAATCTTTGCACAATCTGAATGCAAGGGCCGCCCAGAACTACTCCATGGTGGAGGATTTGTCACAAACCCCTTGCACAATGTCTGCTTTGGAGGTCCTCCAGAGCTTCCCTTCACGGAGAAAGGATCTGCTAGCTACCTTAGGATCCACTTAGACCTGTAATCCATGAACTATCATGCTCGATACGACTGACTTGAAACCTCGTCTCCCATACCACATTGCATTTCAGATAGTAGTGGCTCACCCCAAGAAATATTTTGCTCGAAACATTTTTTGCACAATGGTTGATGAGGGCACCTCGACATGCATGATGTCGTTGGCATGTTGGAAGGCCATTGGCCAACCCATTTTGTCTCTGTCACCTACTCTCCTTACTACTTTCGATGGTCGTTCTTTCAGACCACGTGGAATCATCCCTTCTTTCCCCGTGCAGTTGGGCGGGAAGACCATGTGTGTCAAAGTTGAAGTGGTCAACGTGCCTCTCGACTACAACCTATTGTTAGGAAGGAGTTGGACATATGCCATGCATGCAGTGGTTGTCGTAGTTTTTCAACTCTTATTGTTTCCACACGAGGGTCGAATCGTGACCATTGATCAATTGTCCTTCTCCCGGCCTGACCCTTCATCGGGGGCATCCACAGTCTCGATGATTGATAACCCACAGCCCGACGTCGTCAATGTGGGGGTTGGTTTGTGCCCACCTTTGATGGGTACGTTTGATTACCCACCTCCTTCTGGCGATGTCAAGATGATATCATCTTTCCCTAACCAGCCTAGGGTTGAGATTTTTCAAGTGTCATCATTTCGTACAACTTACTTTATTGATCTGTGGACTCTTCCTTCCCCATCGACCTCGATGGAAGGGACAGAGCATCCTGGCATGTCCATGCCCTTTTCCATGGTAGAATTTGCGTACTCTATTGTCCAGCAAGCTTTGGTCGACCCTGATCTGACTCCTGCACCATAGTTAGATCCAGTTCTCGAGCTTATTTGGGCTCAAGATTCCCTTGCCACTACCGATTCTTTAGACTTGGTCTTTCCCTATGAAGAGGCAATTTTAGAGGCATTGACTGGTCCGGACAGACCCTGGGACGATCTCCATCATAGATCTTATTTCCTCCTGGAGTTAAGAAGAATAGAGGCAGGAGAATTCGTGTTGACTATGACTAGATATAGGTCTTGTTCTATTAATCCTCTGGCTACGCACGCAGTTTACGCTGAGGGGAATATGGAAACCATCATTGAAATGATACCTATTGACATCTCCAGAACCCCTAGCCTCATGGAGAATGTCTTCGTCGGAGCAAACTACTCCCCCGAGGAGATTCAAATCTATACATATTTATTTAAGGAATTTTGCGACGTTTTTTCCTGGTCTTATGAGGAAATGTCAGGCATTGATCCAAGAATCATCAAACATGAAATAACGAATTATCCTGATGCCAATCCGGTCTGACAGAAGTGTCATCCGTTTAATCCTCAGAAATCAACAGTTATTAAGGTTGAAGTAGAGAAATTGCTCAAAGACGGTTTCATCTACCCCATTCAGTTGACTCAATGGGTGTCAAATCCCACTCCAGTCAACAAAAAGCAGGGAATGATTCGCGTATGTATGGACTTCCATGATTTGAACAAGGCCTCTCCAAAGGATAATTTCCCCGCCCCATTCATTGACCAAATCGTCGATGAGTGTGCAGGTTGTGAGGTATTTTCTTTCATGGATGGTTTTTCGGGATACAATCAGATACATATTAAGCATGAAGACCAGCATAAAATAGCTTTTATCTGTCCATGGGGTACATTTTCTTATCGGAAGATGTCTTTTGGCCTGAAGAATGTTGGAGCCACTTTTCAGTGGGCCGTGTCTTTTTCTTTCCATGACCTAAGACACATAGTCGAGGCTTATCTCGATGATTTAGTGTCACGATCTCATAAGAGAGTTGATCATCCTGCGCACCTCTGACTAATCTTTGAGCAATGTCGCTACTATCGGATTCACTTGAATCCAAACAAGTGCAGTTTCTACGTGACATCAGGTCGTCTGATAGGTTTCATAGTTTTGACAACAGGGATCATGGTCGATCCTCTGAAGGTGGAGATGATATTTCATTTGCCTCCCCGATACACAATCCCTCAGCTTCAAAGCTTACAGGGTAAAGTGAATTGTCTTCGGCGTTTTATCGCAAACTATGTCGAGATCACTAAAGGGTTCATGTGTTTACTAAAGAAGGGAGTCCCCTTCCATTGGGACGAATATTCTTAGCACTCTTTTGAAGCATTGAAACATGCCCTCACGTCTTCCCCTCTGCTTCGGCCTCCCAATTATAATAAATATTTCTTATTGTATTTGGTCGCTACAGAGTCGACCATCGGTATGGTCTTGGTTCAAGAGGACGATCTGCTTGAAGAGCATGTGATTTATTACCTGAGCCGAGGCCTAGTTGGACCAGAACTCAACTACTCCCATGTTGAGAATCTATTGTTGGTAGCAGTGCATGTTGTCCAACGGTTCCATCATTATATTCTGCTTCGTAAGATCACCGTCGTTTCCATTGTGAATATGTTTCAATACGTGTTGACACGTGTCATCAGTGGAAAGATCAGTAGATGGATCGTTATCCTCCAGGAATTTGACTAGGATTTTGTTTCCGTGAAATCCAAAAAGTCACTGGTCTTTGTGGAACTTATCTTGGAACTTTCGGTCGAATCAGGTGATGTTACGCCCGAAGAATCACCGATTAAAGGAGATATTTTTCTGATTTCATCTTCGAACCCCTGGTATGGAGATATACTAGTCTATATCTATACTTTGAAGTGCCCCACCTCTACTTCTTGTGATGAGCGTTGACGTATACACCATCGGTAAAACAACTATCTCATACTCGATGACACTTTGTATTTTCAAGGTGTAGATTGCATCCTTCGTCGGTGCATCACTCATGAAGAAGCGGAACTCATTCTTAACGACTTCCACATTGGAGCATGTGGTGGTCATTTGTTTGGGTTGAAAACAGCCCAAGAGATTCTACGATCCGGTTAATTTTGGCCAACGTTAATCAAGGATTGTGTTGAATCGGTCAAGAAGTGCCACCTGTGTTAGATCTTCTCTCGGAAGATGAGGGCACACCCTGCTCCCATGTTTATCGTCATTACTTTTTGTCCTTTCACCAAGTGGGGGATTTATTTCAATACATGCCACCCAGCCTCAGCCAGGGGGCATAGTTATATCATCATAGTGGTAGACTACTTTACAAAGTGGGTCGAGGCTATGCCAACATTCAATAATGATGGCGAGACAACAACTCTCTTTATTTTCAATCAGACGATAGCAAGGTTCAACATCCCGAAGGAGATTGTCACTGACCATGGCAGTCACTTTCAGAAAAAAATGATGTATGAGTTAACATCAAAGCTTGGGTTGCGGAAAGATAATTCATCACCTTACTACCCACAAGTGAATGGTCAGGTGGAAGCCGTGAATAAGTCTCGCAAGACCATTCTACAGCGAACGATCAATTCGGCTAAGTCAAATTGGAATTTGATGTTGTACTCGACATTGTGGGCCTACCGAATGTCTGTAAAGACTGCCACCGGTTTCTCACCTTTTCAACTCGTTTATGGGTTGGAAGTAGTCTTGCCAATAGAGTGTCACATCCCATCTCTAAATTTGGCAGTACAGTTATTGCCATACACTTCGCCGCTTGAGGAACGCTTATTATATCTCAAGCAGCTCGATGATCAGTGACATGATGTAGCCTTGGCTAACGAGCCTCACAAGAAAAGAATCAAGTATCAATATGATCAGTCCATTCGTCCTCGGATTTTCTCTGAAGGTGACCTTGTCCTGATCTATGACCAAGATAAGGACCCCCTGGGGGCAGGCAAGTTCAAACCCATGTGGTTCGGACCTTTCATTGTGAAGGAGGTACTAAAGAAGGGATCTTATCATCTGGTTGACTTTGAGGGGAACGCTTTAGCAAAGCCTAGAAATGGGCTCTACCTAAAGAAGTATTACTCATAGGTGGGTCACCTTGGGTGAATTCTTGTGCATATGTATAGTTCTTATACAGTTAGTTTGTTTTATCTTTTTTTTTATGGACGTGTCATTATTGATGTCATATTTTTCACTGTGGTAGATGTTAAGTGAATCAGGGTTTGCGGACGGCGCTAGCCGACACACTCTCAATACTCTCTCAGCCTCTCCACCTGTCCCAATACTCTCTCAGCCTCTCCAGCTGGTGGTCCCCCTGCTCCTGGTCCAGAGGCCGTTGTTGGTACTTCCTCTGGTCGAGGACGCTGCCTGGTCCTTGCGAAGTCTGTTGGACACAATGGTCCCACATCTGTACATAAACAGATACATAGTTTTCAGATAATTTGTTTCACATTAAAATGATATATATAAAAAGAAATTAAAAATTAATAACTTTAAAAAGCAAAACATATCCATCTCTCCTCGCTCAGCTCCAGGAGGTACGGGCATGTTTGGGTCCCTAGAAAATTTGATCCTAGCATAGGGGTAGTCCTCTATCACTGGAATCTGCCATGCCCACCAGTCAAAAAATGTATCGTCAAAGGCCTCTATGGTCCTCCCTCCCCCTGTCGTGGAAGCAATGCTTCCCATCTATACACTGCTGGGAGTGAGGCCACATGCCCCCGCACAGTCTCTCATGGACTGAGACTGGGTACCCTTTCAAAGAAGAATGAGCATAAAATGGTACCGAATTCAAAGTTCTTGTTACTCTGCCCATGACACTCGGTGAGTTGTCTCTTCATACAGTCAAGCATGGTCATGATCTAGTCAAAGATTCGTGCATTTAAGCACTGCATTTCACAATGCATGTGTGCCCGGGAGGCTTGATATAAGGTTGAAGATCTAGTGATCTGACCAATAAGTAAAACTATCACCTTTAGTGATATGTTGGTAATCTTGTGGATCGACACCTGAGAACCTACTTTCTTAGTGCCAGCCTCGCAATATAGTCCGATCAACTCGGAAATGTTATGAGGCCTGGGGGGAAAGCTCTCAAATTGGCTGGTTCACCTCTCCTCGAGAGGCCAAATAGAAAATAAATGTCTTCAGTCCTTGGAGTCAACGACTTCCCCTCAAGCATAAATTCCTCAGCGTCAGGGTGTCATTAATCCACCAAGGCATTCAGTAGCCTGGGTTGTGCCCTCATGAATGGACACCGAAAAAACTTCTATAAACTGCATTGTCTCAATCAAGCCATAGTTGCAGGGTCCTCATCAACCAAGATATCAATGTCTTCATGCTCCCTCTCTCTCCAGTGGACATACATCCTGTCAAATGACAAGTTCATGGAGGAAGTTAGATCTTATATTTTCATTTTTCTACCTTTTTGAGGGTGTAAGCGGGTTGTCCTTGGACAACCCGCGTACATGCATGGCTGCCCCTTTTTAAGAGTGTGTGCCCCCCAAAAAACTAAAACAAATGAGAAAAGGAAGTATGGAAATGAAAGAGGGGTTAATTTGTACTTACTTGGTTCAAGCGGAAGTTTGTTTCATTCTCTGAATCTCCCAGAATCAACTATTCTCACAAAGGGGTGTTTTTGGCTTTTTGGTTAATCCTCAATTTGCAATGGTGAAAATGAGCTGTCAGCTTCTATTTATAGACTTTTTTGGTCGTTTTTGCCACTTTTTTGAACCCTTTTGTCATTTTTTCTGGCTTGATAATCATTTAACATGGTTCTTGAGTTCCTCATTGGATGTTATGATACACTTCACTTTTGGTTTGGAAAAAAATTTGAGAGATGGGTCACTTTTAAAGATTCTTTGGTAAAAGTCATTTTTCCAACTTTTTGCATTTAAGTTAGGATTCCACCTCCACTTTTTGCATCTCGTTGTCTTTTCCTCTTTTCCATAGGATCGATCCCACCGAATTGTGACATGGAACCTTCATTGCTACTTTAGAAGTGTCGTAATTTAGTGCTAGAGCCTACCTTCACATGGATGCCCTAGGTAGATCCTGGTTACATTTTGGTGTCCATGTCGTTGTTAATGAATTTAGGCTCAAGAGCCCTTGTTAGTCATGTCATGATTACAAGATTGAGCCTCATATCTCTGATTTGTCATCACTCTTGGCCTCACCCTTGGGACTCCCGGAAAATGAGTCTTCTTTTAAGCCCTTTTCAGACTCTCTAAACATGAAAAGATTGTCGAGCAATCTTGTTGTCCTTCACGCTCGCCAAACTAAAATTTGAAGGCACGTCTGTCCGGCAGTAGTTTACCCCTTTTTCGGTCCAGATGGTCAATTGTATGAACAAAGGTATACTCTAGGAACTCTAGTTCTCTAGAAGAGTATTCTCAGGTATAAGTTTAACCCCTTTTCGGGCCTGAGGGACTAAATTTATGAAAAGGAACCCCCACGGAGTCCATAGTTAAGCTCTTTTCAAACTCCCTAAAATTGAAAAGATTGTCAAGTGACCTTGTTCCTTCACACTCGTTAAACTGGTCGAGAAGAAAATCCCCTACGGAGTCCATAGTTAAGCTCTTTTCAGACTCCTTAAAATTGAAAATATCGTCGAGTGACCTTGTTCTTTCACACTCATTAAATTGGTCCAGAAAAAAATCTACTGGCATGATTTTACCCCTTTTTCAGCCTATAGATTAAGGAGGAAAAAGGTACACCTCAGGAGATTCTTCTCACTGGGAGAGTTCTCCTAAGTAGATTTAATACTTTTTCGGGCTAAGGAGACTAAATCTAGAAAAAGGCTCTGAGTCCATAGTTAAGCTCTTTTCGAACTCCTTAAAATTGAAAATATTGTTGAGTGATCTTGTTTATGTCACACTCGTTAAAATTGTTTTGAATAGACGTCTTTTCGGTGCTATTTCACCCCTTTTTTGAGCCGACTAGACTAACTTCGAAAAACGTACCCCAGTGGAGTCTTCTTTTACGTTTTTTCAGACTCTCTAAACGTGAAAAAACCACCGAGCTTACCTTCTTCGGCTTGTGAAAAATACATTGAAGGGGGTTTCATCGTGTATTGATAATCACAGTTGCAACTCCATGTATTTGGCCTAATGTTAGCTCCATGTTGCTCTCAACTGAATCTTTGAAGCATGCCTTAAATGCAAGCCTTGTAGCACTTTGCCTCTTCGACCTGACACCTTGACCCATGGAGGAATTTTCCCTGAGTGGCATTTTCCTGCACATGTCTCCTTGCTATGAGAATTAGTGTGTTCATTGTGCTTGGAACTAGTATGCTTGCGACACTCTTTCCTACTTTGTAACATAGCATTCTTTTATTCTTTTTCAAGCTCTTCAAAATATTGAAAAAGACAAAAAAATATCAAATATACCCCGAAAAGAGGACAGGAAAAGTATTTTCTTTTTATGGAAGCACAATGAGTCACCCTTCAATAAAGCACATCCTTTCATTTTTCGTCAAGCATTGGGATTTAATATGACCTTAGGAATTTTTTCTCGCTACATAGAGTTGTGTCCTCCTCCATTTGGTTATCCTTTCAAACACATGGAGAGTTTGTGTTGCCTCCTGCATCGTGAACTTATGTCAATGTCATGTTGCCTGAGTCTGATCATCTATCGTGCTATTTTCCAAGGGAATTTTTACCCAACCTGAGTCAGCCTTTCTACAATTTGTCTCTTTCCCTCATGCCCAGCCATCCCCATCAGTTCAATCAAGTCTTTGTTCAAAATCAGTGAAGTTCTCTACCTGATCACTGAGATCCTCTTGTTTGTTCCCTGACGAGTCATCGAAGACCTCTGGGTAGTGAAGTCGTACACTCACATTACACTCCTACCCAATTTTTAAGATCTTGAAGTTGTTGCTCGAGCTCTGAAGGCCTCATCTCCATCCATCAGGCGTCATTTGGATTTTTAAAGATGGATACTATACATGTATACCTTTGATTTTGAGATGTAGATCCGTTGTGTATTGCTCGCGTCTACACTTTATATATTTATATGTCATGGATCTGTAGTTTATTTGATTGGCATCCATGATTTATTTCATCCCAAGCATGGGTATGCCCGCCTCGGTGAGACAATTTTTATTTTTGCAGATGGCAACTCCTGAACTCTGGTCCCGGGCTCACTCGCTTCGTACATTGGTGAAGATTTTGTAACTTATTTCGGCCATCAGATGCTCTTCTAACCTCACACATTAGGAGGCATATGTTACAACCCTAAATTTCACCATACATGCATACCTGGCATTTGGCCCTCCTACTTGTTATTTTTGCCAAGCCATCACTAAGCAACTCTTCTTAAAAACTTTATTTTTGAAGATGTACGTTCCCTTCACCACTATTGCCCGCATACACATGCTTGTTGCACCACTACAGCTTGCGTACGTACTTTAGATGCACCATTACAGCCCGTGTATACCCACAAAAGTTTAAAAAAAAAAAAAGTTGCAAGGAATTTGTTGAGATTACGGGCTATTGGGTAGTTTTCCAACTGTCCCACCGCCTATAGCCCGTCACCCAACCGAATAACCATAAATTTTTCATATAAAAGGAGGTGTTGGGATCTCATTCAAGACATAAGCATAAGAACAGTGAAACTCTTCCTGTTTCACATCCCCTCCTTGCCCCAAGAATTTGTAGGCACCTTGTGAGATTTGCATCAGAATCTCCCATTCTTGCCTTTTTCCTCCATCATAAGCCTATGCCATTTCCCTAGAAGAAGTGTGAGAGGAGAAATATGTGTCGAAGTGCAGTTTTAGCTTGGTGAAGAGGATCCCAAACCAGGTTCGTGGAGCAGTCGCCAACCTCATTGTAATTAAACATTGTGATATCAATAAAAGGAATACTTTTTCTGTCCCGAAATATGATGTGTCAAATATCTATGTTTGATTTATGTTTTATATTGACATATAACCCATGATTCATATATGAGATGCATGTTTGTAGTTCCCTGTTTATCTATTTGAGAATGCAGGACAACCTTGGGAGGAATCTTGTATTCAGTGGAGCAATCGAACGCGAAAGGATCGACATCAGACGCGGAGTTAAAGGTAGAGTTACCGGATCTTTTCACTTTCTATTCCATGCATGAATTTGGGGTATATTTGGGGTAGCTATAAAAAGTAGGAGAATTTTAAACAGTTAGATATGCCTACATGTTGAACCCTAGTGTATTCCATAGGGGGGTTTTCCCACTATAGCAGGTAGAACCCAGG
>ML796322.1:0-13240 GCA_009831015.1 Picea engelmannii | reverse complement strand
GAGGATCCCCCGAAAAAAAAAATGGAGGTTTTTGCATCTGTTTTTAGCGTTTTTTCGAAACATAGCTTTAACCGATGGTTTTTTAATTATGGTTAAGGAATTAGGGTTGTTGACTAATCTATGTCAATGGATTAGGGGTTTTGGAGGTCGCGAGATCATATATATATATATATATATATATATATATTGTATTGTAAATAGTGAAGAAGATGATGAATACATAATTAGAGGTGCGGCTCTAAACAGGCTATTGGTTCTCCCGGTTTGGGTATCGAGGGTAAAATTTATTTGTAATGTGTGTGTGTGCCATTGTATATTTTCTATTTTCACTAAGAATATATTTGCAGTAATTAATTCTACAAGGTTAAAATCTACAAGTTAGAACTAGAGCTTCCCTATACCACCTTGGATGAAAGAAGCAAAATGGCATCAAGAAAATTCAAGAAACTTAACCTACTTGGATCAACAAAATTTAGGAAACTCAACATATGAATGGAAATGAATATATTCATCCTCCTAATTTATTAATAATTTTTATGTTCAACATAGCCACATGAAATGTGGATTTTGTTACAAAGGATTTTTTTTTGTGTATGTATAGATTTCTTTTTTTTGTGCTAAGTCTTGATTAGTATGTATTTGGGCCCAAAATTAAGGTGCATTTTCCTATTTTATTCTTGGATCCTACTTGTCTCTTCAATTCAAGGCCTTGTATCCAAATTTTGTTAATGTAAATGAAACTCCACTTTTCTATATCTCAAATATGCAATTTGTATTTCAATACAATGCACACATCCAATTCAAATTTCAATATGACACACATTAACTATAACAATCTCTATGCACAATAAAGGTAAATACAATTATAATTCTAGTATATGGGGTAAATCAATTCCTACATTGAATGTAAGAAAATTAAGCAAGTAGGTTTAGAGAATTTGGGTAAAAGATGGTGATTCTAAAAAAATGCAATATACTAACCTACTAAATCACATCAAAGAGTTTTTTCAATACATTTATACCAAATGGATAGCTACACTTAAACAATTATAGACTTGCATCATTACTTGTATACCAAACAACAACCTAATCAACATATACATACCCAAATAAAAACTCATTATACATACCTAAACAACATGTCAAACAATAACAAACTTAAACATACCCAAACAACAAACCTACTACTATCCCAAAACCACCCATGTACTTATCACAAGGGAGAAATGGGTAAGATTAATAAATCGACACTATGGCTCTTATTTTTAGTCATGGTGTTCTTCATTGGCCTTGTTCAAGTTATTTCCAAGTCTACCATAGATGCTCTTAATAATTTCTTAGAAAAAGTAGAAAGAAAGATACTACGAACATCATGAATCCCATGTTGGGGTCAAAGCAATCTTTGCAATGAATGGAAGTTGTTTACAAGTAGGTTTTGGGCCCTTTGAAGAATTCTATAGGAGATGATTCTTTCAAGCTAGGAACCAAAACAATGCTTATGGCTCTAAACTCTACAAGTTGCCCAAATTTGGGAGAAAGAGATTTGTGTTGTAAACTTTAGAAACTGTGAATTTTCAATTAGTTGTGGAGGGAATTGAATGTGAGATATTAATGAAAGAAGAGGAGTAAGTAAATGAGGATATAAAAGAAGTATGGGCCACTAAATAACATATGTCAAACAATGTAAAGTGTTATTGTATGGTTATTCAATTCATAAGAGAATGGCATCCAATATCCACAACATTATAAATCCAATGGATACTCAAGCTCAATCCTTGTCTAAAAAAGTAAACATCACAATTATATACTTGAAACTTCACCTAAATAGTACATAGTAATACACATATACCCTTTTATGTTTTAGGATCAAAATTTCAAGATGGATAAGCATTTATCGTTTAAAATATTTCTATAAGGGAATTTCAAGTTGGGAAAAAAAATGTCTTTATAGAAAAATCCAAAATGTTATATTCAATAATGTTTTCAAGATAAGAACTAAAATAGTGCCCATGCTTCTGGACTCTACAAGTTTCCCATATTTGGTTGAAATAGCTTCATGTTATAAAAATTTAGCAACAATGAATTGTTGATGTTTTGTAGCTTCAGAAGGTATTCCCACAAGTGGCCTTGGGTGTCAGGCATGTAGGAATCCTCATTGGCACCACTGCACCTTTTTTTGGGTGAAAACCCCCCATTGTATTGGAGTTGGGAGCTTCATGGGCTTGTTGATGGGCTTTGTGGGCTTGTGTTAGGGATTCACACCCACATAGAGGAATAAAATGTTATAATTTAATGTTGAGTTACTTGATGGGATTTTACTCACCCTTTTGAGTTGTACAAAAGGCCATAAGGTGTGAGAGAGACATTCATTCTTGTGGAGAATCTTGGTGACCTTAGCCAGCATGGGAGAGAACTTTTGGTGACCTTATTCCATCTATGGAGAGGGGCCAATATGCCTTAATTCTAGTATTTTTCTCTCTTTTTAGGCATGTGCCATGAAGAGGAGGACCGAGTAAAGCTAGAGAAGGTATGTTGAGGAATATGGGAGGCTCGGTCAGCCTAGGAGAGGCTAGCCGTAGGCCTAGGGAGGCTCATCTAGTCTAGGAGAGGTTGGGAACAGGCTTAGGGAGGCTTGGCTAGGTACAAGAAGGGAATTCGTAGCAAGGAAGAAAGTTTCCACAACATTTTGGGAGCTCAACCAACCAAGGAAAGGAAGTTACAGGTATATTAGAGGCTCAAACTGCAAGAAGGAGCCTCAATTTTCTAGGAGAGGTGAGTAATAGGTATGTTGGGAAGAGATTTTGGGCTGCTATAACCATCCTAACAACCACAAGTATGTAATATTGTTACAATATTCTTAGGATATCATTGAGGGGTTGTTGCAGTAGCCTAACAGAAAACTTGAGGGAAGTTTGAGGGCATCTTTGAGGACTGCAAAAACAACAAGTTTCTAGGAAGTTTGGTGGGACACAAATGCAATCTTTGGGAATCGTTGTAAGGGCTTGTATAAAGGGACCAATTTTCAAAGGTAGTGGAGAGTTTGAGGGGGCAAGGGATGCCCTAAATCTCAGCCTCGATCCAGTAGACTTGGCTAAGGTTCTACAATGTTTTGTAAGTGTTTATTTTATGTAAGATTGGTCCATTGTCCCTGGTATGGGAGCCCATTGTTTTGGGTTTAAAAATAAGTGATTTTGGGATTGAAATTCTTGTGTAATGTGTATGATCTAATTGTTGTTGTATTTTCTTTAGTGCTAATTAGTTAGACATTTCATCTTGTTTATGTTCATAGTTCAGAATATGTTATTTTTGTGTGTACTACTAAGAACCTAGACCAAACCTGAGGTGTGTGTGCACTGAGTCTAAGTGCACTCCAAAATATAACACAATATCAGAGATGAGGCTTTGAGAAGAGAAGTTGGATCTGAGTTATTTGCATAGGTGACAACTCTAAGAGGGAGTTGTAGCAGTGTTGGGAAGCTAACTCTAAGAGGGAGGTACAATGACTATTGCATACAAAAGTAGTGTTGAGAAGACATGGAGCAGACCATTCAGACAAGGAGTTGTGGACTATTGTAGCTTGGTGGTGTGGCGGGATGGGAGTTTTAGTGGATTGGAGGAGAGATCGGTTCACAACAGTATGTTGTTTGGTGGGTTTCAAACTCCATGGATGGACTTCTAGTGACTTGTTGTAGTTAGTTGTGATGGGTGCAGCTCAGGTGCCTTGGCATGGACGAGATGGCTTTGTGTGTGTAGACGTTTGGTGAGATAGAGTCCTCATCAGGCCGAAGAGTTTCACATTTGACAGTGAATCAAGGTGTGACAATGTATGAGGTAGTTGACCCAGGAGGATGAGGACACTTGCAGATATGAGTCGTGGAGGTATAGAGTGGACTAGACTGAGTGTCCAACCACATATTGGGATTGTTTTAGAGATAGGACATAGGTTTAGTTGCATATTATGCGTAGAAATAGAGAGTTTTGTGAATTGGATGATGGACTTGGGAAGAATTTCATTAGATGGTCTTGACTTGGGTAAGTGGGATTCTTTCCATGGGAGGATTGCATGGTTCTTATACAGTGGGATCCACCGGCATATGACATGAACATAGGATTATGTTTGAGAGATTAACAAAGTTTGACTCAGGTATGTACATGGAGCTTGGTATGAGGACCAAGCATGTAGTACAGGGATTTGGAACAATGGTATTCTGGATGGAGTCAGGAGATGTGTTTAGAGTGACAAATGTGGTATGTGTGCCAGGAGTGTGCTCTTAGTCTCAGTGATTGAGGATAATGGATATGAAATTTTGTTTTGGGATGGACATGTGTTGTTCATTCCTAAGGGGCCTAACTCAGACACAATAATGGTCTTGAAGTTAAAGACAACAAAGTGTATAGGCGGGAAGAAGGGTCAGCCTATACGATCCATGACCAGTAGCAGCAGAGTGATAGTGGACAGGGATCGCGTACCTCTGGAGGTTGTGTATATTTAGAGGAAGTTAGCAGGCTTGGGGGGAGATTAAACCATTCATAGGGAATCTACCTTCAGGTCCATATGGGAGAGATGAGTCTTCCAAAACTATCAGGAAGGTGTCATGGGTTGAGATGGCTAGGCAGGATGCTCAGAAACGAGAGGCTTCTAGGGTCAAGAATTCTTCGAAGAAGGGACCAATCCATACAGTAGGATTTGCTTCAGTGACAGAGGGAGCATCCATTCAGGTGGATTGGAGAGCATATGTGGTAGTGGATTCAGTGGGAGAGATAGAGATACTTCCATATGATGGAGGATGGAATACCTCCCTTGTTAAGAGGGAGTGTTGATGTTTTGTAGCTTTAGAAGGTATTCCCACAAGTGGACTCGGGTGTTAGGCATGTAGGAATCCTCGTTGGAACCTCACTGCACTTTAGTTTGGGTGAAAACCCCCTTGTATTGGAGATGGGGGATTCATGTGCTTTTTGATGGGATTTATAGGCTTATGTTGGGGCTTCACACCCACATGGAGGAATAAAATATTATAATTTAATGTTAAGTTAATTGATGGAATTTTACTCACCATTTTGAGTTGTATAATAGGACATAAGGTGTTAGAGATACATTCATTCTTGTGGAGAATATCAGTGACCTCAAATAGTATGGGAGAGATTTTGTGGTGACCTCATTCCAGCCATGGAGAAGGGCCAATAGGCCTCAGTTCTATTGTTTTGTTCTTTTTTTAGGTAGGTACCATGAAGAGGAGGTCCTAGTAAGGATGGAGAAGGTATGTTGAGGATTGTGGGAGGCTTGAACAGCCTAGACAAGGTCAGTCACAGGCCTGGGGAGGCTTGGACATCCTAGGAGAGATTAGTCACAATCCTAGGGAAGCTTGGCCAAGTATAATAAGGGAATTTGTACCAAGGAAGAAGGTTGTCACGTTATTCTTGGAGCTCGTCCAGCCAAGGAAAGACAGCTACACCTATGTTAGAGGATCGATCTACAAGAAGGAGCCTCATTTTGCTAGGAGAGGTGAGTAACACATCTATTGGGAAGAGATTTTGGGTTACTGCAGCCACTCTAACAGTCACAGTTATGTAAGAATATTACAATAGTCTCAAGGAAGTATTGAGGGGTTGTTGCAATAGCCTAACAATAGACTTGAGGGCATCTTTGAGGACTAGAACAGAAGCAAGTTTTTGGGAAGATCGGTGGGCCATAGCAATAGTCTTGGGGAAGCCTTGTAAGGGCCCGTATAAAGGGGCCAAGTTGCAAAGGTAATGGAGAGTTTTAGGGAGCAAGGGATTCCCTAACTCTCAACTGCAGTCCAACACACTTGGGCAAGGTTTTGCAATGTTTTGTAAGTGTTTCTTTTATTTAATATTGGGCCATTGTCCTTGGTATGGGAGCCCATTGTTCTGGGTTTAAGAACAAGTGATTTTGGGCTTTAAATTCATGTGTAATGTGTATGATATAATTTCTATTGTATTTTCCATTGTGCTAAGTAGTTAGACATCTCAGTTTGTTTATGTTCATAGTTCATAATGTGTGATTTATGTGTGTATTTTTTAGAACCTAGACCATTCATGAGGTGTGTGTGTGTGCATTGATTCTAAGTGCACTCCAAAATATAACAGTAATTGGCTATGGGGGGAGTTAAATGGGATATATATATGTGTGTGTATGTGTGTGTGGGTGTGTGTGTGAAAGAATAGGAGCAAGGAAATGAGTCTTTGAAATCAATATGGGATACTAAATAATCGATGTCAAAGTGTTGATTTTCCTTCATTATGGAAAATGTTGGGTCTAGTAGCTCATGTCCAAATTGAAATAAACTTGGAGCAGTTCTTTACTAGAACTATTTGAATTCTTCTTTAATATAATACAAACCCATAACACTAATGGTATATGTTAGTCCCTAAAGTTGCACTTGAATGCTAAAGGGCAAGCTAGGGCATCATCAAGTTATTGCAATGGTTTATATCAAATAAATATTGTTTGGTTTTTGTAATAGGTTGTATGAGTAATCCAGGCAAGTGGAATAAAGAGATATTGATTTTGATCAAGACAAAAAGAAACAACTTTCCATGATACGAAGGAATTCACACTAATCTCAAAACAAATTTGGATAAAAGATGAAGAAGTATAAAAGAGAAATACATAAGTAATTTACTTATGTACTACAGATTATCAAGCTTTAGGATGGTAGTTAAAAACTCAACACAAAACAATTTAAGCGCAATTGACATGAAACAAGTTAGTACCCAGCAGAAAGCTACTGAAAATCTTAGCTATTTCAAGGAGACAAAGCTTTGCTTAAAGTCTCATAATTACATTCAAGTAGAAGAAAGAAAACAAATATGTAGAGGAAGATAGACTTGTTCACAGTGCATCTAGATCTTTGAAGCATAAAAATATGAATACATGACGTTCATTGAAGAATAAAATGTCCTCTCTGTCCCAAGGGCCTTAGAACCCTTTCCCCCCTCCCTTATGAGTTTTTTTTACATGCAAATATATAGAACTCATCCCTAATAGTTGTTGCTAACTTCTATGAAAAGAATGTTAAACTTGAGGAACAATTCTAAATGATATTATAGTACATCTGGAATCATTCCCAATATACTTCGAGTTATAGGTCTATGATTAAAATCAAATCTGATAACTAATTTTTAGCCTAATCTTTCTTTGTTGGAAAGAAAATAAACAAAAATAAAGTGATTGCAGTAAAACTAGGACAGCAGATATCGAGTCCTTCAAATCTGGAATTGCATTGTCATTTGTGCTACTGAAATCCTCCTGAAATCTTCTTCTGGAAGCTGCCACCAAAACCCTGACTCCTTATCATCTCCTTGAAAACTGAATTTGGTTATTTGGATGCTTAAAATCAGGGATATAGTTTCCATCAATCTCCTTGAAAAATTCAAATGCTAATTGTACTCTGAAAAGGCTCGAATTTGGTTGTCACTTGTCTTGAATGAATTAAAGTTGCCATTTAATGAGGATCAAGCTGTCAGCTACTCCATGATCTTATCCATCGAATATTTGAATGTTGCCTGAAATATTGGATTTGTGCCTAGAATACTAAGATTATATACCATCTGCAATGTTTATCACAAATAGACTATTTCCATATGGATGTCAAGTCATGTATGTTGGAAGTACTATCTTGGGTATTTCATATGGATATATCCTCGATCTAGAATGCATGATTGCACTCTTTTCGATCACCTTGGTGAATATCTGTTTGCCTCAAATATTTACACAAGAAGTGTGCATCATTATCACGCTTGACTAAAGAAGGAGTCCTTGAAGACAATAAGGGGCCATCATCATGTAGTGCATGATCTCTCCCTCATGGCACCCGCAGGCATATGTTAACTTAACACATGTTACTGCCAACTATTTGTGTAGTTCTCGGGCTGTGAACTCTCAATGCTTGTGGTCCATGTTTCATGTCTTGAACTCGGGCCAGTCATTGGGCCCACAATTTATGGCAAAACAAAACAACATCCAAGGTTTATACTCTATTTTTTGTATTAGTAATACTCCTCTTAATGCTTTAACTTGATATATAATAAGCTATTTCCTTGTGGTTGTTGTCTTGTGGCCTGAACTTTGAATCTTCAAACCATACAAACGCTAACTCATGTTGTGTGTAGATGACAAGTGCTCGATAGCTGAAATATTTGGAGTTTGGCTCTCGGCCCATAATTTTTGTTAGAATAAACATTAAGGCTCTAAGGAAACCTAAGAGCATAAAACTGACCTTTTAGGTGCCAACACGAGCATCGCCACAATATATCAAAAACTCTACCAAACATGTTCTCAGGGAGCTATAGAAACAATGTGCCAATCTCCACGCCAAACTCATTTTTACAAGAAGAGTCTAGTGTCAGTCTCATAAACAAATCCTTGTTCCTCAACTTTGTATGTGCAACCACAAGATCCTTGTTGCAATTGATAAGAGACACTTGGAAACTTGGCAATTTTGGATTGAATTCAGTGAGAAATATTATGTATGATGAGGAGAATTGAAAACAACTATTATTTATTTGCGCTGATCGTTCCAGTATTCGTCGAAATCTCCTTAACGGAGAAAGATATGGGGGAAAGAAATCCATGCTCACTTCCTGGGTGGCCACAAGCAGTGATATTTGCTTAATATCAGCATTAAACAACATTTGACTTAGACAGGAATTTTTATCTCTGAGGAGTAGAATGAAGGAATCATAGCATTGTCAAGGTGTATGGAACAAGGACTTCCACCCTTCGTGTACCTCCCCTCCAATGAGGTGAGTTAAAATCTCAGCACTACTTCTAGCATATGCAATAAACCTTTTAAGACATAGATTGCCCGGAGTAAGTGAGGTCCAACTTTCATATTCCCAATCATATGGGATAGCTATGTACATTGTTGGTCCTGCATTATTTGCACCAGATTATCCTATAGAGAGTTTTGTTTTACATTAAAATGGGCCATCATTTGACCTATGTCCTTCATTGTTAAGTCTCCTTGCACATTGGTGTTTGTAGGAATGATATTTTTCGGTGCTACAAGAATGACCTCATTCTTGTAACAAGGAGAAAATTGAATATTTAGTATCTAAATACTAACATTGGCTCCTTCTGGGGATGGCATGCTCCCTGCGAGCTGCCAAGAACAAGCATACCATTGTGTCTTTCCTTCATGTCCATCTGTGCAACCTAACCTTGCAAATATTCTACTCTGCAAACATCCACATTTTTTTGTGGTGTGCCTAATCCATTGGGCTAGTGGAGTCATTCATACCGCTGCTAAAACTCTGCAACTTATTCAAAATCTAAACACACACTATTGAAATGACAACATACTACAGCAAACCAACAAACTAAAAAGAATCTACATGCTCATATGGCGAGCTTATTTTACCCTACCCTACTCTTAATCAGTGCAGCTGCTCAATTATGTAATTATGAATTTCTAGAAGAAAAATTCAAGTAACTAATTAACAAGCCAAACTCTTTGTATGTTCTTTATCAAAATGAAGACTAGAACAAGAATCAACACTTGATCGTAAATTTGATTTTCAGATTTATAACGAAACAAGGACTGGCGCTTTGAATTTATTCATTCCTCCATATAGATGGCCATTGGATCACAGAAAACAAAATAAGTGAAACAATGATCATAAAAGGTTACCTCTTCCTGCTTCTTGAATTGAATGGAATGCTTATAAGAACCCTTTAATTATTCTTCTCTGTAAGTGATACCATTTTTTTTGTTTATGACGTACTGCAAAAGGACAAAAAAATATGAAATATTCAACCATGTTAAACCCATCATACTCAATGTCTTCTACAAACCTGGGATAGTTGATTTCTACATAATGTTGTTCCTTAATGGATGAAGAAAAAAGATTTATAGTATGCTCTTGAAATTCCTTTATATCCTCATCGAAATTTGATCTGTAACTGTCATACATCGGTTGGTTGCTACTTAAGTCATCAAAATTTGATGTGGGGATCTTCTCTTATCCACCTGATTACTCATCAAAGGTAGGTTGATCTGAAAGGTTTCATGAGATATGAAATTCACAGAACTTTGCTTCATGACCATAATGAAAGAATGAGTGCATATGTGTTCCTTGATCATCTATGTAATTTTGACCATAAGATACATTTGAAACAAGACCAAATGCATCTACAGCTACTGGTAGTTCTTCCTCATCAACAATAAGGTCTTCAACAATAATTTTTTCAGCTAACGATCGATCCTCAATCAGATAATTAGTAGTAGATTGTTCATGAGGATAAACATTCAGATGATCAACAGAATCATTATGAGAACATTTAAAATTGTATTCAAAAATTATAGGGTGCAACCTTTCATCAAGTACATCGTGTTTCATCTCTATTATTTTTTGAATATAGGATTCAAATTGTTCACAACAATTCTCAAAAAATGTATCAAAAGAATAATGCTTTTTACAATGCTTGATGAATATTGCTTGGAATTCCTTCAAGGAAGATATGCTCAATGAAGGAAAGGATCAATACCACTATCATGCATCGCCCTCTAATGAATACATAAACATCTTCATACGAACATCCTCGTGATGCAGATCTAGTTGATCTATGCATTCATGAAACTTGACAAGGTGATCCGAAGGATTATCCTCCTTGCTTTCTTTGAAACGTGGAAGGCAGTCTCCCCAAATATCAATGGTAGGAACAACATTAGGAAAATCGGAAATCTCAATAAAATTCAAAGGAGAAAACCTCACAGCCACAATGGCTTTCATTCGATCATTTGATGCCATTTTGGATCTTCCCCAGTGGAGTCGTTTATGGATCGTTGAACAGTGGAGTCACCATGGTGAAAAATATGCAGTCAATTATGTTCCCTCTTTGTGTTCACCATCAAGAAGTGGATCTGATTATTGTCATTCTCCCAGGGAAAATATATTCATTCCTTCGTCCCCGGCAACAGCGCCAAAATATGTTAGTCCCTAAAGTTGCACTTGACTGCTAAAGGGAAAGCTAGGGCATCATCAAGTTATTGCAATGGTTTATATGAAATAAAGATTGTTTGTTTTTTGTAATAGATTGTTTGAGTAATCCAGGAAGGTGGAATAAAGAGATATTGATTTTGATCAAGACAAAATGCAACAGCTTTCCATGATCTGAAGGCATTCACACTAAGCTCAAATCAAATTTGAATAAAATATGAAGAAGTATAAAAGAGAAATACATAAGTAATTTACTTATGTACTGCAGATTATCGAGCTCTAGGATGGTAGCTAAAAATTTAAGTGCAATTGACATGAAACGGGTGATTACCCAGCAGAAAGATATTGAAAATCTTAGCTATTTCAAGGAGACAAAGCTTTGCTAACAGTCTCATAATTACATTTAAATAGAAGAAAGAAAACAGAGATGTACATGCAGATAGACTTGTGCATAGTGCGTCTAGATATCTGAAGCATAAAAAGTTGAATACATGAGGTCCATTGAAGAATACAGTGTCCTCTCTGCCCCATGGGCCTCAAAACCCTTTCCCCCTTCCCTTATGAGTTTTTTTTACATGCAAATATATAAAACTCATCTCTAATAGTTGTTGCTAACTTCTATGAACAGAATTCTAAACTCAAGGAACAATTCTAAATGATATTATAGTACATCTAGAATCATTCCCTATATACCTCGAGTTATAGGTCTATGATTAAAATAAAATCTGATAACTGATTTTTAACCTAATTTTTCTTTGTTGGAAAGAAAATAAACAAAAATAAAGTGATTGCAATAAAACTAGGACATCAGATATCGAGTCCTTCAAATTTGGAATTGCATTGTCATTTGTGCTACTGAAATCCTCCTGAAATCTTCTTCTGGAAGCTTCCACCAAAACCCTAACTCCTGATCATATCCTTGAAAACTGAATTTGGTTATTTGGATGCTTAAAATCAGGGATATAGTTTCCATATATCTCCTTGAAAAATTCAAATGCTAATTGTACTCCGTAAAGGCTGGAATTTGATTGTCACTTGTCTTGGATGAATTCGAGATGCCATTTAATGAGGATCAAGCTGCCAGCTACTCCATGATATTATCCATCGAATATTTGAATGCTTCCTAAAATATTGGATTTGTGCCTAGAAGATTGAGATTCTCTACCATCTGCAATGTTTATCACAAATAGACTATTTCCAAATGGATGCCAGGTCATGTCTGCTGGAAGTACTATCTTGGTTTGGGTTTTCCATATGGATATATCCTCGATCCAGCATGCATGACTGCACTCTTGTCAATCACCTTGGTGAATATCTGTTTGCCTCAAATATTTACACAAGAAGTGTGCATCATTCTCATGCTTGACTAAAGACGGAGTCCTTGAAGAAAATAAGGGGACCATCATCGTTTTTACTCATCCTATGTAGACGAAACTCTTTGGGGTAGAGGTAAATGTGATAAGTTGACTAATTCGAGGCTTTTCATACCAGAAAAACACCTGAGACCAGCGGTTCATAAAAAGGTGGTGAATTCGTTGTCAATACATACAAATAGGAGCTAGAGTACACCCCTTTTTGCAGAAAATAACTTCACTAGCGCTCAGGCTACTAGAAATCTTGATACTTACTTTGTAAGGGTGTTGACTTGCTTTGTAAGGACGCAGATATTCAAATTTCTTCCTCTTAGCCACGGATTTGTATGACAACTCCTTAGGGTATTTGGCATTTGAATTGGCAATGGAACTTCATCCTTCATAATCTCTTAAGCAGGGTATTAACATTTCAATTCAACATCTAAAGAGAACACTCGACATACTAGCAGCTTGGTGGCGTAATAACTTCAAAAATTGGGCTCAAGATCTCCTATGTACATTGGTTTGATATCTAGAGGAATGACGGATGTTATAGTTATCTTAGATTTTGGGCTTTATATGTCATCCCAGTATAAAAAACAGGTTCACCATGTTGTATTGTCAACATTTTCCATTTTCCATTCAAAGTACACATCGCTCAAACCCGGATACTGAGATAAAAAAAGTTCCGCGAGCTTATCCTATCAGGCTTGCTCCAACTACTTGAATTAACATCACCACAAATAATGGTTGGCATGACAATGTGCGCTGCCAGATATTCCCTGAAACATGTGTTCGAGACATACATATCTAAAAGAGCTGCTCATCACTAATTCTATCGATGGCTTTATATTGGCTTAACAATTGTTTTATATTTGTGTTTCGGGATTTTATCCCACATGGACAGACACACCTTTACTTTTGTT
>ML796321.1:186603-199099 GCA_009831015.1 Picea engelmannii | reverse complement strand
GCATGAGGATAAAGGAAAACATTCAAAATTACAACAATTATGGCTTGGACACTTCATGATCAAAGAGAAAATTGGCCAAGGAACCTACCGGTTACAAACTCTTGAAGGGGAAGCTGACCTCCTCCTTGTAAATGGAAAAATCCTGAAACACTACATCAACAAACCTCCATGGCAACCCCCTCATTATATATAAATAAAAATTTTGTTTTTCACTTTATTTACTACTTAGTTTTTACTTTGATTTTCGTCTGTTTTTTAGTTTCAACATTTTATATTTTCTTTTATTTTTAGGCTTCATTTTTTATCTCTTGAAAACTGAGACTCTGAATTTCTCAAATTTTTGATAGCTTAGTTCTGAAAATGATTCTGAATTGAAACAGATTTGATGTCGATAACCTAATGACTATGTAACCTGGCTTCCATACAAAACACATATCTAATGGTATGGAATTGTAGTGCATCACCCTAAGTTAGATCTAGTAGCAAAACATAGCTCATCAGTATATGAGTATTGAGCAACTAAATATGACAAAATAAGGAACCAGGGGCCTGACCTAAGAACATATTTGTATATTGTATTATACTAGGAGGAAATGGTTCAAGAAGAGACATTTTTAGTATTTCATAGAACATTACTCAGGGAGTTCTCTCATCTATAATCAAGTTAGCAAATCTCACTATCACAAGTGTAATCCCTAGTTCCTTTAAAGGAAAACTAGAATCCCTCCATCCACCTCTCTTTAAGAATACGAGAATTACATTTCAAAAGGTAAAATATTGGGGAAAGACATTCCATATTACATGGGACATGCAAGTATCTTCATTGGGGCTATGGACGCTCGCTGGAAATGGAGCAAGGCTTGCGACATTGGTATGACTCCGTCGGGGCTATGGACGCTCGTTGGTAGCAGAGAAAAACTAGAAAGATGCATCAAAACTTGTGTTTTCATGATTATTTATGTTTTTTTCCTCTGTAATACTCCTTATTCCTCCCCTAGGTCATTTATATATGAATAACTATACGTTAAGAAATTGTATGTTCTGAGGCATGGACCTAACTTCCCCTTTGTATCATACAAACATTGACTCATCAAAACCTGCATTCTGAAAAAGATCTATGGAACCTATTCTTTCTCTCTTGAGTTATGCACGATAATGCCTCACCTCCTCAAAATCTGTGTTTAGATACCATCTTACAAAGATTCAAGTATTCTCCCAATGTGTCTCTATTTGTTGTGCCAAGAACAACAACACTCCATTTTCGTGTAATCTACTTGTATATTTCCTCAAGGAAATGGATCCCCTTGTATTTTCCGACTTTGAAAATCTCTCAATATTGTTTCTTCTTAATGAATTCTTCCCCTTGCTCTAAATGTGCTATTCAAGCTTCAATTCTCATCCAAGTTTATATCTTTCAAATTGTAAGCACTTGAAGATTTTTTAAGTATTGTTTTTGGGTTTTTGGACAAGTTGATGAAAACTCCTTCGATGTACATCAAAAGAGTTACTACCAACTCCTCCGATGAAGAACTTGAAAACAATTTAAGTGTTTTTTTTGGGTTTTGGACAAGTTGATGAAAAATCCTTCGATGTACATCGAAGGAGTTACCACCAACTCCTCCGATGTACATTGGAGGAGTTCCCTCCAGCCAGGATGATGAGCATTGTCGAATTTGTTATTTTTTCTAAATGACATTTCCCCATCACTCAACTCACTTTCAACTCCTCCGATACAATGAAGGAGTTAGTGTCAACAACTCCAATTTTATCAGAGTAGTTGTTTCCATTTCCTCAGATGAACACCGACTCTTTTCCTACCAACTTCGATGATATACATTGAAGGAATTACCAAGAATTATTCGGATGTACATTAGAGGAATTTACAACAATGTCACCAATTAAAAAAAAAAATCCCACCTACTCGCATTTATTTCCCAACCTCACCCAAAGTTTATAAATAGACATTCACTCTCGAATCTTATTGTTTCATTCAACGATGAAGGAGGGAGATTCACCTTAGGAACTATGCACGGATATCCTCACTCTCAACAACTCAACATATTACATGTATCTAAAACTCACCAGGTATTCCCTAACTCTACGTTAGATCCATTCTCCCATTGATTAGAGAATTCTATGTTAGGGTTTCATTTTTTTTAATTATCTGTCGCCCTAGAAACCCTAGTTCTCCTTAAGACCTCTACGGTAACGTTTCTCCACCTCTCCCCATGCTATAAAACTATGATATCTCTCCAATAAACCATTAGTATTACCGTGGACCTTTTTAGCTGAGTGGTGTACTTGTGCTTCATCATAGACCTAAACCCACCAGTGATACTCGCATGACCCGAACATCTAGCCGAGTTGCTTGATATTGGTACCTTGTCACAAAACAAGCATGGATTCAACCTTAATCGATGTTTATCCAAATACCCAAATATCTTTAGATACCTACGTTAAATTCCTTGGATAAAGAGGGATAAACTTCTCGCAACTAGAGTTTTGATTCCAAGATTAGACTAGACATTGCACCGATACTTGCACAAAAATTATGCGGATTTCATCATTTTCGAGGACTGTCATACTAATATCTTTGTCTCCATCAGAACCTTTTCCATGAAATCTCCTGATAGCCATCGGTGAAGTTTATAGAAACTCTCCCGAATCAAGATTTGGATTTTCAGAGTACTTCATGCCAATCCTGTCGATGCACTGGAGGTTTCATAGAAAGTCATCCCCTTAAATTCCCTTATGGTAATCCAAGCCTTTTCTATTAACTCCTTTGATCCATAAAGTTACCCATCGACACAATTCACATAAATCTCCTTGATTTACACATTAATCTTCAATGTACTTCTCACAAACTCCTCGGATACATCAGAGTAGTTAAAGATAACTTTGTTGATTATTTCGATCCCTTACCTTCATTGATGATATTCCCATCAAATGTCCCGATGTACACTAAATTATATTGAAACCTTTCACATTAACCTTTCCGATGGAATTTAGAAAACTTGTTACTAACTTCTTTGATTTCCATACGAGTTCATCAGAGAAGCTGGCACTAACCCTTCTGGTTTTGGTCTTTTGAACCTCTTTTGAGTTGGTTCCTTCTCCATCCCTCACCAAAGTGATCATCATTCCTACCATTATACTCTCATCATCAGATGACGATATTCCACCCAACATCATCTCAAGCGAATCCTATGGTAGTTGAAGATACTTAGACATATTAGTTTTATGTATCAATTATGTTTTTATCCTTACACTAATCCCATCTTCACCTTGTAGGTTCATACATGTCTCCGAGAAAGAAAGCGACGAGTAAATCACAAACCACCAAAGCCTCTCTAACTGGCCAAAAAATTGAAGATGAACTAAACATTATTGGGGCCATGTATGATGAAACCTATGGAATCCTAGACACGGAAGGGGATGCACTCATATGGGGCAATGTGTATCATATGCTAAAAAAATAGAACTTCTCCACTAATTATGAAGACCAGGATGAACTAAATATATTCAAAAACATTAGAAGGTATGGAATATTCAGAGTAGTAGCCTGTGTTTTTGTGTTCCCTTGTGCTAATGCCGTCACTTGGATATTAATGAACATAGATTTTTGGAACATATAAGTATGTAAATTTCGAAGTGAACCCATAACATATTTTCGGCCTGAAGACTTAGAAATATGCTATGATATAGAGAAGGGGACTAAGAAGCTAGAAAAAAAAATTCTCATTGAGTTCGAATACACAACCAAGGAGATATTCCTTAGGTGCTACAAGCCAGAGAAGAAATTAAAACTGAGACCCAAGGGAGGGTACCCTACAACTGCACTAAGGAGTCCTTATCAATACATGGTATCCATGTTATGCAAGCTATATGGGGAACAAGATGCCTCCCATTTCTCCTTGTCATACATGCCGTTGATTTATTACTGTGTGGATGAAGGATTATCGTTTAATTAGGATGACATTTTGTCAGTCAACCTCACGAAATCCATCACTACAATTGTAGAAGCTCAACCAGGAACTTTCCCAATTTTCCACATGTATTCATATCTCATGGACATCATATGCATAGCCCACAAATACCCAAATATGGGGTGGAAATTGCAATCATCAGACTAATCCATTCACATATACTGCAAAGTGCTCTGGGATCATAAGTATAAGATGAAATACCAAAAGATATGTGAACACTTTTTGGATCCTCTGTATGAGTTCATATTCTACATGTCAACCCCATGAATGACTAACAAGGTGATAGTCATCATAAAAGGATCTAGGTTTGGTACCTTATGTAGAGAGGTACTCATATAAGGTTGTATGGAAACATAAAATCCCCCCATCTCCTCCCTCAATTTGTACTAGAAAAGTTAGTAATTCAAGATGTGGCATATCAAATAGTGATCCATGGCGTAAGATGAATTCTAAATTGAGGCAAGAAGGAAATATGGACACCACTCCTGCTATATATTGGTGTCTACTAATTTTCAAATACCAAACAAGCAAAAGAAGAAGTAAATACCTTGCTCTCATACCATTTTAGAGAGGAGAGGTTCAGGAGACACAAGCCAAATGGTGTCATAAAAGAACATTTCAATAAGGTGGGCTTTCCTTGGGAATACATAATAGAAGTTTTGGAGGAGGAGGAGATACATCACAATGCAAGAAATTATGAATAGGTCACCTTCAAGTGATGAGGAAAACCCTTAGGGAGGATTTTGGATGAAGATAGAGCGGGAGAAGAAGCCAGAAATAAAGAAAAGGAAGAGGAAGAAGAAAGGGTGTCCCACACTTCTAGTACTGCACAATCAAGATCAACAGAGGAATAAGAGACACTCGTAGATAAAATGAGGAGGAAGAAAGAGAAGGTTCACAAGAGAAAGGAACGGTGCCACTGAAAAAAAGAGGAAAATTATTGAAGAAGCCAAATCCAAAGCTAAATCAGAGGCCTCAACAAAGGAAACTTCCCATAAGGGAGCTAAGAAAAAGGAAAGAGTAGAAAAAACTACAACATACACAATAGTAGAAGAAGCATCACTAAGAGAAGCGAAGGAAGCGACTGACAAAGAAATAGAGGAAGAACAAATAAAGAAAGAAGAGAAAGCCAGAAATAGTTAGACAGTCCCAATGGATATTGACATCCCTGAGATATCAATATTTGGTGCCAATGGACATACACAATTCTACATACTAAGTTTGGGACTTGATACTCCATTCAGGCCAAATGATGTACCCAACCTGAGGAAGTTCGTATATGACAAGGCATGAGGTAGAATTGTACAAGAATAAGAGAATAAATTTCTGGTAACAGGGGGGAACCCGATCTTAGTCATTACATAGATCCCCGTGACATAAAATTTCAACAAATATCTAGTAGACATAACCTCAGATGGATCCGTTTTTTGGAATTCCACACAAGACAACATTCGAAATATGTGCTGAAAGAATTTGGAACAAAATGGAAGGATTAGAGAGCTTGAAGAGAATCTTTGACAGGTAAATATAAATGAGGGAAACCTCAAGAGTTTCAAGGAAATCATAGAAACAATCAGGACTGAGCTCAAAGAATCCCTTATCGATATGTACACTCACCTACACATATTCCAAGACTTAGTTTCTATTATCATAAGCCAACATAGCAATGTGAAAACCAAGCTCACATAATTCAATATTATCTGGGAAGGCATGAAAAACATTGATACATGGATTGCAGAGAAATCAGATGCACCGATAGATCTATATTTCCCCTCATCCAAGGAAAGAAAAATTGACAACTATGCACCAGACTATTGCGGACAACAACTGGGACAAAAAGCAGAGAAAAAAATGACAAGGTCAACAACAATATATTCACACATGCACAAAGTGGTGCAAGAACTACTCAAGTTGTGTCGACTGCCCCAACTAGAGGAGCTTGGAAAAAATCTTATAATGAAGGAACTGGTTGACAAAGTACATGAAAACTCAAGTTGTAGATGATGATTCATCAAGTAAGCCACCACATTAACAATGGACCCCATAGAACAACATCTCATTCAACTGATAAAGTTCCATACTATGGTTCATGCATTCATGGATACATTATCTAAATATATGCATACCCTCGATGAGAATGTGGTGATACACATAGCCATCATAAAAGAGATTGCATACCATATACTTGTTTCTTTGCATGATCTGCTAGAAATAAACGTATTATACCTCTGGGACAAGAATCCAGAAAAATAAAAAATAGCGAATTCGAAATTTCTATTACCTTCTCCCTATTTTGTCTTTTCTGAACTACTCCCAGTTTTGTCTTTTCTTTGTACACTTGTCATAAAGAAGAAGGGAGATGATAAATTTTGTAACTTGTTATTTAAGGGAATACAAAGAGTCACAAAACAGTTAAGAAAAGGGGTATATATAGAAGAAGAGACCCATTTTTTAGGGGCTCTTCAAGCATTCTATAAACTCAAGAACTAATTCAAGGATATATACTGTGTTAATGACTTTTGAGAATCCCTGAGGGCCAGTTTTCAAAGGAGAGAAGAACTTATGTGTGTGACTATTTTGTTGTGAACTATTTCAAGTGGAATGTATGTTGATCACATGTACTGTAAGAACAATGTTTGTTGATAGATTAATTTGATTCATGCAATGTTATTTTACAGTATTGATATTCTTTCTTTATTTTTGTAAGTCCCGAGCTTATGAGTTGTCATGTATGAAGAAATATAATTTGGATTGTTATGGCTGTATGTATGCATGTGTTTCTAACTTTTCACCTTTATTTTATCTATCTGGGTGAGGTTTCTAACAGAGTTTAGTTTCATTACGACTCATTATGGTTACTTTAGTTTTTCTCCTAGATAAGATAGGATATGATATATTAGTAGTAGATTATATTTCTATTCATACATATTATTCATCTACATCTTTGAAAATTTCATAAGTATCCATCTTCACCCTCACCACCAACAATCGTAGCCAGGACGAATTCCAGACGAGTCTCCTAAAAAAAATGATGCATAATCTAATTGGAACCGTGCACCAGGGAGTACCCCTTATTGTTGCAGGGTGAATTATTCCTTACCAACATACTCCTAGGGGTTTGGAAGTATTCCCATCAAAGGATATCAAAGTAGTTTGTGATGGGACAAAGCTAGGAGAGCATATTTGACGACATATGGAAAAGCTCATCCATTTTCCATTGATGGTTGTTGAAATATGTAATAGTAACCATGGCCTAAAAACACATAATGAGGGAAAAAATTAGGGACAATATGTAATATTTGTTGAAGATTGAGTAGCTTTGAAAGATATCCTTATTGTGTTTGACCAAGACAAGCCCTAAAGAATATTATTTTATTATATTTATTAAGATGGCCCTATTGTGCCTTGACAATTAAATGTAATTTAAGAGGGTAAATTGACAAGTCATCCCAGACCTAATTTAGGGAGGCCAGAATACTATTTATAAGGGAGGCTAGCACCTCACTTGTTCACTCACTCATAGCTCTGAAAAAAAAGGAAAAGTGTGCAAGTCTTGGAGGAGAAGCTACTGCAGCTAGGTGTGACGTCAAGGAGGATTTATGGTCTATCTCTTGGATTCATATTGGTCAAGTGGTGCACTACTCTCTCCTAGTGAAGGAGTAGAGGAGGATCTTATTCTTTGTTAGTTCTCTCTTGGAGAGAATCATTTTTCTTGGCTGGATAATCTATATTGAGGAATTTTGTTGGGTTTTCTACCTCTAGAGGGTTTTCTGGGATAATATTTGTGTCTCTCTTGTTTCTATGATTACCTCTATTTTAGTGATCTTATATATGAAACTAATATGCTAAATGATTTTAATAATAAATAAGAATTGTAACTGCTATATGTATAAGTAAAATATCAACATGGTATTAGAGCAGGCCTGAAAGAGACCAAATCACAATTTATAAGAAGTGGCTAGTCTCATCACACCCTCTCCAAAATCTGGTTTTTAGTATTACAGTTGTCGCAGATTTAGGGTTTCTGCATAAACCCTAAAGGTGACATTTCACTATTTAAAGAGGACATCGGAGAAAGTAATTACACCTAGGAGATCATCCTAGGAGGGCACATCTAGTCCCTGGATTAGAATTCAGAGATTTGAAAGTTGAAAAATAGGGTTTCCTCATAAACCCTAAGTCTAGTTTCAATTGTTGTATATTTTGTGATATATTTCATCATTAACTCAAAAATCTCTCTGGTAATATCTAAAATCCTCATCTTGAAAATTTATTTGTTTACTTGTTTCGATCAAGATGACTACCAGTACCAAGCTTGAAGAAAGTCTTGAAGGAGATGATGACTTCTGAGCATGGAAGTGCATAATGATGCTCATTCTAGAAGAGAATGACCTTGTAAGTTTTGTTGAACAATATATTGAAGAGCCAGAGGAAGATGAGACCAAAGTCAAATATAAGAACTATCTAATCAAATAAAAGAGGATCATTTTCGATTCCATCAAGAGCCATTTGATTCCTCATTTTTCAACATTAAAAACCCTAAAGAAAATGATGAATAACTTATCCTGTCTATTTGAAGGAAAGTAAATCAATCAGAAAAATACCTTGAGGACACAACTCAAGAATGTGAAGATGCAAAATTCATAAAACATTGAAGCTTACTTCACAAGAGTATTCCATATTAAAGAACAACTTGAAGCTATTGGAGACTTAGTCAAAGAAGCTGAGATAACAATGACCACATTAAATAGTCTTCCAAATTCTTGGGAATCCTTCATCTAATGAATCTTCTCTAGAAGAAAGTTAAATAAGTTCAACAGGTTGTGGGAAGATTGTACTCGAGAAGAAGACATATTAGAGGAAAGAAAGGAAAATATAGAGAACAATGAAGACCAAGCACTAACAGTTCTCACAAGAAAAGGAAAGAACAAGAAAGATTTCACTCTCACAAAATAATTCATAAGCCTCACAAAAGATAAGATTATCATAAAGTCTTCTCAAGCTTCATATGCTTCATTTTCTAGAAGATGAGACATATTGCAAGAAATTGTCCCCAAGAAAAAGACCAAGATAAAAATAGGAAGTTTAAAAGGAATCATGCTCATTTCGCAGGAGAAGATGAACCTGATCGGAAAAGAACAAAAGAAGATGATCCAAATGAACTATATCTTCTGTGATATAGGACTTAGAACTTCCGAAGCACTTGATTCATATCAAGTGATATTGATAGCTATATCTCTTTTCCTTCCACACTAAAACTTTAGGAGGTAAACAAGATGGAGAATTTTTGTATCATGAGGGTCAAGTACAAGTTGTGAAGAAGTATCATCATTCATCTAGACATCATACATATCAAAGAAAACAATATGACAAATGCACACTCCAGGTATGCACCCTTCATATTTGATTTCAATTTTAATTTTATTAACATTAGATTTTATGCATTTCTTATCTTAGCTTGTTGGATCATTATCCCTAGTACGAGAATCCAACAAGGTCTCATTTAAAATTAAGAAATAGTTTATGTGCTCAGAGGCAACATATTTAAATTCCTATGGTTGGTTGACAATGATGTGACATTGTTTATGGTAAAAAAAGCACAATATAATAGAAATCACAATGTTTTGTAGTTTCTCGATGAGAATACTTGGTCAATGGATAATGAAGCCACCTTGTCAGGAAGCATAATTCATTTGAAGTCTAACTCAGATTTTCCTATTAAGAATTGGTATCCAACACCAAGTATATCCTACAGAGACTCTGAGGTTATTGTAGACTCGGAATAATTCAAGGCTCAGAGGGAGAAGGAATGATAATCCTTGTATTTGAGATTGAGTTACCCCCAGTGCCACATGGTGCAAATTGATCACTCTTCATATCATCAGGAAACGTTAGTAGAGCTAGAAGGGTCTACCCAGAACCATTCCAGTAATCAGGAAGAGACCAACATGGTCTCGTGATACCTTTCAAGATGAAAATACATATAACATTGATGAGCCATATCATAGGGAGTAGATGGCTCTGAAGATTATATAGACTCATGGGGAGTCAAGATTTAGAGGGAGCATGGAGACTCAGAGTGAGATTGATATCAGAGAGGATCATATGGGAAAAATGAGACATCTTCCAGGACTAATAGACATATGCCATGATTTGAGAAGACTAGATCGTATCTTTCAAAACTTCTAGGAGATGTGAAATATCCTGGGAAGAGTCCCTTATTTCAGTGACAGAGAAGGAAGCCACTTGGAAGGACTAGGATATATATTTTTCCTTGAGACCAGAAGGAAAGTCAGTGGTGACTTCCAATATCGATCTATCACCTCAAGCATGTTGCAGATAACAGTACAAATATGCACTAATCCTTATTTGTGTCCAAAGGACTCTCCCAACAAGAGGGAGAAGACTATAACGAGACACTTTACCCAGTAATAAAAAAAAGTATATATAGAACAAACATAATCCATTAAAAGAGGCTAATGCAGTATGATATTCAAAGGGAGAAAATGAATCTTCTATCGTGATAGAGTAGAGGACCTACTCTCAAAATTCAATAGCTATAGTGATAATGGAGCAGTCATTCTTAGTTTCAGAAAAAGCAGTTGCAGGTGCATAATCGTAGTTTCAGAAGGAACAATTGCAAAGAGAGTAGAGGAAATACTCTCTGAAAGTGAGACATAAAGTGCTTTACATAAATATCATAGAACCAACACATGATTATGTTGATTAAGTTGCAACTAAGTAAGTGTACCAAGTTGGTACAATGTGATGTGAAAATTTGGTTCAAAGAACATGAGGACAAATATATGTTTTTTAGTGAAAGACATGTTCACCTGATTATGGAAAAACATGTGATGAGGTACCTAAAGGGTACAATATATTATGGACCCAGATATATCTCAGATTATGAAATAAGGCTTGTAGGGCTACACAGATTCAGATTGGTCAGGTAGTGTCACAGACCGAAAAAGTACATCCAGATGTTGATTTAGTATGGGATCAACTGTGATCTTGTGACTCAGTGAGAAGAAGACATATATGGCACTCAATTTTGCAGAGGCAGAGTATGTGACAACATGGTCATCTTGTAGCGAAGAAATATGGCTTAGAAAGTTGATTACGGATTTTTTTTTATCTCGAGTTGAAAGAAACTTGTATCTTTTATGATAACCAGAGTTGCATAAAGTTTTTAGGGAACCCAGTGTTTCATAAAAATTCTAAGCATATCGAGATCAAACACCACTATGTCTGGGACATGGTACATAAGGGAGTCGTAATACTCCATCATATTACCACCAACGAACAAGTAGAAGATGTGTTGACCAATCCCTTATCAAGAGTAAAGTTTGAGCATTTCAAAGACATTAATATTGGACTGATCCAGAAGTGATGCGTTCCCCAATAGTGGGAAGTGATGCATTCCCTGTTGATTAAGGTTGGTTGTCATTGATGTCAACTCTTGAGGAAAGCCCGGTAGCACAAAGGTTTGGGTAATGGACCCAAGTTTTTTTGATGTAAAGATGACTCATTCTTGTCTTGTCATGGTTGATAAGAAGTAAAGATGGATGAAATCCAAAGTGGTCCCCTTATGGTGAAATCCCTGATGGGAAGACGCTTTGCGGAGTGAGAGAACCCATGCTTAATTTTGGAATAATGAGATGAAGGACAGTGAATTTGTCAGTAAAACTATCCTAGATGGATAGTGCTTGTCATGCCATTTCTGGTGGTATGTGGAACGTCACATAACTCCTCACGGTTAGAGAGTTATGACCATATGAAGTTGGAGAACCCCTCATAAGTCTTATAGAATCCCCCAAGGGTCAAAGTGATTTGTAAAAGAAATTATTTTAAATGAAGAATCCCTAAAATAAGGAAAGTGTAAGGCTACATGAAGATATAAATAAGAGGCAAAGCTCACTCATTAAACACACACTTGTACATATTGTATATCTATTTTCTTGTGTAAAGCATATTGTAAATACTTGTGGATACATTTGAAGTGGCGAACGTCTGAGGTAGCATGAAGGGTGGATGGTGAAATTTTCAGAATTACAATGAATACAAAAAAACCTATTTTCTAAGGCATACGCAGGCTGTTTGTGTATAGGGTGAGTACATGTACGTGATATTTCTGTGAATAGGGTGCATACATACGTGGGCTGGCTATGTACACGGTGAGTACATGTTAGTGAAGCCATGGAAACTTGAGAAGATGAAGATGCAAAGGTTCTAGATTCTGATATCAAGCTTCTAGGAAGGTCTAAAGTGCTCAGATACATCAGATCCATCCATTGGTTCAAAATTAATCCAACAATTGGCATCAGAGCAGGTTTATTTAGAAATCATTTTAACCACTGAAAGGTAGATAATGGTGTTTTAGGATAAATCCGTAAGTGCGGACACAAACCGATCTCCCCAGATCCACCTGGATCTGGAACAAACAGTGACAGAATACTACTCTTTCCCTAGTTCTAAAGTATTGAATGGACAAGAGAAGAAGGATGATATAC
>ML796321.1:121065-186503 GCA_009831015.1 Picea engelmannii | reverse complement strand
GCCTCTGAGCACATAAACTATTTCTTAATTTTAAATGAGACCTTGTTGGATTCTCGTACTAGGGATAATGATCCAACAAGCTAAGATAAGAAATGCATAAAATCTAATGTTAATAAAATTAAAATTGAAATCAAATATGAAGGGTGCATACCTGGAGTGTGCATTTGTCATATTGTTTTCTTTGATATGTATGATGTCTAGATGAATGATGATACTTCTTCACAACTTGTACTTGACCCTCATGATACAAAAATTCTCCATCTTGTTTACCTCCTAAAGTTTTAGTGTGGAAGGAAAAGAGATATAGCTATCAATATCACTTGATATGAATCAAGTGCTTCGGAAGTTCTAAGTCCTATATCACAGAAGATATAGTTCATTTGGATCATCTTCTTTTGTTCTTTTCCGATCAGGTTCATCTTCTCCTGCGAAATGAGCATGATTCCTTTTAAACTTCCTATTTTTATCTTGGTCTTTTTCTTGGGGACAATTTCTTGCAATATGTCTCATCTTCTAGAAAATGAAGCATATGAAGCTTGAGAAGACTTTATGATAATCTTATCTTTTGTGAGGCTTATGAATTATTTTGTGAGAGTGAAATCTTTCTTGTTCTTTCCTTTTCTTGTGAGAACTGTTAGTGCTTGGTCTTCATTGTTCTCTATATTTTCCTTTCTTTCCTCTAATATGTCTTCTTCTCGAGTACAATCTTCCCACAACCTGTTGAACTTATTTAACTTTCTTCTAGAGAAGATTCATTAGATGAAGGATTCCCAAGAATTTGGAAGACTATTTAATGTGGTCATTGTTATCTCAGCTTCTTTGACTAAGTCTCCAATAGCTTCAAGTTGTTCTTTAATATGGAATACTCTTGTGAAGTAAGCTTCAATGTTTTATGAATTTTGCATCTTCACATTCTTGAGTTGTGTCCTCAAGGTATTTTTCTGATTGATTTACTTTCCTTCAAATAGACAGGATAAGTTATTCATCATTTTCTTTAGGGTTTTTAATGTTGAAAAATGAGGAATCAAATGGCTCTTGATGGAATCGAAAATGATCCTCTTTTATTTGATTAGATAGTTCTTATATTTGACTTTGGTCTCATCTTCCTCTGGCTCTTCAATATATTGTTCAACAAAACTTACAAGGTCATTCTCTTCTAGAATGAGCATCATTATGCACTTCCATGCTCAGAAGTCATCATCTCCTTCAAGACTTTCTTCAAGCTTGGTACTGGTAGTCATCTTGATCGAAACAAGTAAACAAATAAATTTTCAAGATGAGGATTTTAGATATTACCAGAGAGATTTTTGAGTTAATGATGAAATATATCACAAAATATACAACAATTGAAACTAGACTTAGGGTTTATGAGGAAACCCTATTTTTCAACTTTCAAATCTCTGAATTCTAATCCAGGGACTAGATGTGCCCTCCTAGGATGATCTCCTAGGTGTAATTACTTTCTCCGATGTCCTCTTTAAATAGTGAAATGTCACCTTTAGGGTTTATGCAGAAACCCTAAATCTGCGACAACTGTAATACTAAAAACCAGATTTTGGAGAGGGTGTGATGAGACTAGCCACTTCTTATAAATTGTGATTTGGTCTCTTTCAGGCCTGCTCTAATACCATGTTGATATTTTACTTATACATATAGCAGTTACAATTCTTATTTATTATTAAAATCATTTAGCATATTAGTTTCATATATAAGATCACTAAAATAGAGGTAATCATAGAAACAAGAGAGACACAAATATTATCCCAGAAAACCCTCTAGAGGTAGAAAACCCAACAAAATTCCTCAATATAGATTATCCAGCCAAGAAAAATGATTCTCTCCAAGAGAGAACTAACAAAGAATAAGATCCTCCTCTACTCCTTCACTAGGAGAGAGTAGTGCACCACTTGACCAATATGAATCCAAGAGATAGACCATAAATCCTCCTTGACGTCACACCTAGCTGCAGTAGCTTCTCCTCCAAGACTTGCACACTTTTCCTTTTTTTTCAGAGCTATGAGTGAGTGAACAAGTGAGGTGCTAGCCTCCCTTATAAATAGTATTCTGGCCTCCCTAAATTAGGTCTGGGATGACTTGTCAATTTACCCTCTTAAATTACATTTAATTGTCAAGGCACAATAGGGCCATCTTAATAAATATAATAAAATAATATTCTTTAGGGCTTGTCTTGGTCAAACACAATAAGGATATCTTTCAAAGCTACTCAATCTTCAACAAATATTACATATTGTCCCTAATTTTTTCCCTCATTATGTGTTTTTAGGCCATGGTTACTATTACATATTTCAACAACCATCAATGGAAAATGGATGAGCTTTTCCATATGTCGTCAAATATGCTCTCCTAGCTTTGTCCCATCACAAACTACTTTGATATCCTTTGATGGGAATACTTCCAAACCCCTAGGAGTATGTTGGTAAGGAATAATTCACCCTGCAACAATAAGGGGTACTCCCTGGTGCACGGTTCCAATTAGATTATGCATCATTTTTTTTAGGAGACTCGTCTGGAATTCGTCCTGGCTACGATTGTTGGTGGTGAGGGTGAAGATGGATACTTATGAAATTTTCAAAGATGTAGATGAATAATATGTATGAATAGAAATATAATCTACTACTAATATATCATATCCTATCTTATCTAGGAGAAAAACTAAAGTAACCATAATGAGTCGTAATGAAACTAAACTCTGTTAGAAACCTCACCCAGATAGATAAAATAAAGGTGAAAAGTTAGAAACACATGCATACATACAGCCATAACAATCCAAATTATATTTCTTCATACATGACAACTCATAAGCTCGGGACTTACAAAAATAAAGAAAGAATATCAATACTGTAAAATAACATTGCATGAATCAAATTAATCTATCAACAAACATTGTTCTTACAGTACATGTGATCAACATACATTCCACTTGAAATAGTTCACAACAAAATAGTCACACACATAAGTTCTTCTCTCCTTTGAAAACTGGCCCTCAGGGATTCTCAAAAGTCATTAACACAGTATATATCCTTGAATTAGTTCTTGAGTTTATAGAATGCTTGAAGAGCCCCTAAAAAATGGGTCTCTTCTTCTATATATACCCCTTTTCTTAACTGTTTTGTGACTCTTTGTATTCCCTTAAATAACAAGTTACAAAATTTATCATCTCCCTTCTTCTTTATGACAAGTGTACAAAGAAAAGACAAAACTGGGAGTAGTTCAGAAAAGACAAAATAGGGAGAAGGTAATAGAAATTTCGAATTCGCTATTTTTTATTTTTCTGGATTCTTGTCCCAGAGGTATAATACGTTTATTTCTAGCAGATCATGCAAAGAAACAAGTATATGGTATGCAATCTCTTTTATGATGGCTATGTGTATCACCACATTCTCATCGAGGGTATGCATATATTTAGATAATGTATCCATGAATGCATGAACCATAGTATGGAACTTTATCAGTTGAATGAGATGTTGTTCTATGGGGTCCATTGTTAATGTGGTGGCTTACTTGATGAATCATCATCTACAACTTGAGTTTTCATGTACTTTGTCAACCAGTTCCTTCATTATAAGATTTTTTCCAAGCTCCTCTAGTTGGGGCAGTCGACACAACTTGAGTAGTTCTTGCACCACTTTGTGCATGTGTGAATATATTGTTGTTGACCTTGTCATTTTTTTCTCTGCTTTTTGTCCCAGTTGTTGTCCGCAATAGTCTGGTGCATAGTTGTCAATTTTTCTTTCCTTGGATGAGGGGAAATATAGATCTATCGGTGCATCTGATTTCTCTGCAATCCATGTATCAATGTTTTTCATGCCTTCCCAGATAATATTGAATTATGTGAGCTTGGTTTTCACATTGCTATGTTGGCTTATGATAATAGAAACTAAGTCTTGGAATATGTGTAGGTGAGTGTACATATCGATAAGGGATTCTTTGAGCTCAGTCCTGATTGTTTCTATGATTTCCTTGAAACTCTTGAGGTTTCCCTCATTTATATTTACCTGTCAAAGATTCTCTTCAAGCTCTCTAATCCTTCCATTTTGTTCCAAATTCTTTCAGCACATATTTCGAATGTTGTCTTGTGTGGAATTCCAAAAAACGGATCCATCTGAGGTTATGTCTACTAGATATTTGTTGAAATTTTATGTCACGGGGATCTATGTAATGACTAAGATCGGGTTCCCCCCTGTTACCAGAAATTTATTCTCTTATTCTTGTACAATTCTACCTCATGCCTTGTCATATACGAACTTCCTCAGGTTGGGTACATCATTTGGCCTGAATGGAGTATCAAGTCCCAAACTTAGTATGTAGAATTGTGTATGTCCATTGGCACCAAATATTGATATCTCAGGGATGTCAATATCCATTGGGACTGTCTAACTATTTCTGGCTTTCTCTTCTTTCTTTATTTGTTCTTCCTCTATTTCTTTGTCAGTCGCTTCCTTCGCTTCTCTTAGTGATGCTTCTTCTACTATTGTGTATGTTGTAGTTTTTTCTACTCTTTCCTTTTTCTTAGCTCCCTTATGGGAAGTTTCCTTTGTTGAGGCCTCTGATTTAGCTTTGGATTTGGCTTCTTCAATAATTTTCCTCTTTTTTTCAGTGGCACCGTTCCTTTCTCTTGTGAACCTTCTCTTTCTTCCTCCTCATTTTATCTACGAGTGTCTCTTATTCCTCTGTTGATCTTGATTGTGCAGTACTAGAAGTGTGGGACACCCTTTCTTCTTCCTCTTCCTTTTCTTTATTTCTGGCTTCTTCTCCCGCTCTATCTTCATCCAAAATCCTCCCTAAGGGTTTTCCTCATCACTTGAAGGTGACCTATTCATAATTTCTTGCATTGTGATGTATCTCCTCCTCCTCCAAAACTTCTATTATGTATTCCCAAGGAAAGCCCACCTTATTGAAATGTTCTTTTATGACACCATTTGGCTTGTGTCTCCTGAACCTCTCCTCTCTAAAATGGTATGAGAGCAAGGTATTTACTTCTTCTTTTGCTTGTTTGGTATTTGAAAATTAGTAGACACCAATATATAGCAGGAGTGGTGTCCATATTTCCTTCTTGCCTCAATTTAGAATTCATCTTACGCCATGGATCACTATTTGATATGCCACATCTTGAATTACTAACTTTTCTAGTACAAATTGAGGGAGGAGATGGGGGGATTTTATGTTTCCATACAACCTTATATGAGTACCTCTCTACATAAGGTACCAAACCTAGATCCTTTTATGATGACTATCACCTTGTTAGTCATTCATGGGGTTGACATGTAGAATATGAACTCATACAGAGGATCCAAAAAGTGTTCACATATCTTTTGGTATTTCATCTTATACTTATGATCCCAGAGCACTTTGCAGTATATGTGAATGGATTAGTCTGATGATTGCAATTTCCACCCCATATTTGGGTATTTGTGGGCTATGCATATGATGTCCATGAGATATGAATACATGTGGAAAATTGGGAAAGTTCCTGGTTGAGCTTCTACAATTGTAGTGATGGATTTCGTGAGGTTGACTGACAAAATGTCATCCTAATTAAACGATAATCCTTCATCCACACAGTAATAAATCAACGGCATGTATGACAAGGAGAAATGGGAGGCATCTTGTTCCCCATATAGCTTGCATAACATGGATACCATGTATTGATAAGGACTCCTTAGTGCAGTTGTAGGGTACCCTCCCTTGGGTCTCAGTTTTAATTTCTTCTCTGGCTTGTAGCACCTAAGGAATATCTCCTTGGTTGTGTATTCGAACTCAATGAGAATTTTTTTTTCTAGCTTCTTAGTCCCCTTCTCTATATCATAGCATATTTCTAAGTCTTCAGGCCGAAAATATGTTATGGGTTCACTTCGAAATTTACATACTTATATGTTCCAAAAATCTATGTTCATTAATATCCAAGTGACGGCATTAGCACAAGGGAACACAAAAACACAGGCTACTACTCTGAATATTCCATACCTTCTAATGTTTTTGAATATATTTAGTTCATCCTGGTCTTCATAATTAGTGGAGAAGTTCTATTTTTTTAGCATATGATACACATTGCCCCATATGAGTGCATCCCCTTCCGTGTCTAGGATTCCATAGGTTTCATCATACATGGCCCCAATAATGTTTAGTTCATCTTCAATTTTTTGGCCAGTTAGAGAGGCTTTGGTGGTTTGTGATTTACTCGTCGCTTTCTTTCTCGGAGACATGTATGAACCTACAAGGTGAAGATGGGATTAGTGTAAGGATAAAAACATAATTGATACATAAAACTAATATGTCTAAGTATCTTCAACTACCATAGGATTCGCTTGAGATGATGTTGGGTGGAATATCGTCATCTGATGATGAGAGTATAATGGTAGGAATGATGATCACTTTGGTGAGGGATGGAGAAGGAACCAACTCAAAAGAGGTTCAAAAGACCAAAACCAGAAGGGTTAGTGCCAGCTTCTCTGATGAACTCGTATGGAAATCAAAGAAGTTAGTAACAAGTTTTCTAAATTCCATCGGAAAGGTTAATGTGAAAGGTTTCAATATAATTTAGTGTACATCGGGACATTTGATGGGAATATCATCAATGAAGGTAAGGGATCGAAATAATCAACAAAGTTATCTTTAACTACTCTGATGTATCCGAGGAGTTTGTGAGAAGTACATTGAAGATTAATGTGTAAATCAAGGAGATTTATGTGAATTGTGTCGATGGGTAACTTTATGGATCAAAGGAGTTAATAGAAAAGGCTTGGATTACCATAAGGGAATTTAAGGGGATGACTTTCTATGAAACCTCCAGTGCATCGACAGGATTGGCATGAAGTACTCTGAAAATCCAAATCTTGATTCGGGAGAGTTTCTATAAACTTCACCGATGGCTATCAGGAGATTTCATGGAAAAGGTTCTGATGGAGACAAAGATATTAGTATGACAGTCCTCGAAAATGATGAAATCCGCATAATTTTTGTGCAAGTATCGGTGCAATGTCTAGTCTAATCTTGGAATCAAAACTCTAGTTGCGAGAAGTTTATCCCTCTTTATCCAAGGAATTTAACGTAGGTATCTAAAGATATTTGGGTATTTGGATAAACATCGATTAAGGTTGAATCCATGCTTGTTTTGTGACAAGGTACCAATATCAAGCAACTCGGCTAGATGTTCGGGTCATGCGAGTATCACTGGTGGGTTTAGGTCTATGATGAAGCACAAGTACACCACTCAGCTAAAAAGGTCCACGGTAATACTAATGGTTTATTGGAGAGATATCATAGTTTTATAGCATGGGGAGAGGTGGAGAAACGTTACCGTAGAGGTCTTAAGGAGAACTAGGGTTTCTAGGGCGACAGATAATTAAAAAAAATGAAACCCTAACATAGAATTCTCTAATCAATGGGAGAATGGATCTAACGTAGAGTTAGGGAATACCTGGTGAGTTTTAGATACATGTAATATGTTGAGTTGTTGAGAGTGAGGATATCCGTGCATAGTTCCTAAGGTGAATCTCCCTCCTTCATCGTTGAATGAAACAATAAGATTCGAGAGTGAATGTCTATTTATAAACTTTGGGTGAGGTTGGGAAATAAATGCGAGTAGGTGGGATTTTTTTTTTTAATTGGTGACATTGTTGTAAATTCCTCTAATGTACATCCGAATAATTCTTGGTAATTCCTTCAATGTATATCATCGAAGTTGGTAGGAAAAGAGTCGGTGTTCATCTGAGGAAATGGAAACAACTACTCTGATAAAATTGGAGTTGTTGACACTAACTCCTTCATTGTATCGGAGGAGTTGAAAGTGAGTTGAGTGATGGGGAAATGTCATTTAGAAAAAATAACAAATTCGACAATGCTCATCATCCTGGCTGGAGGGAACTCCTCCAATGTACATCGGAGGAGTTGGTGGTAACTCCTTCGATGTACATCGAAGGATTTTTCATCAACTTGTCCAAAACCCAAAAAAAACACTTAAATTGTTTTCAAGTTCTTCATCGGAGGAGTTGGTAGTAACTCTTTTGATGTACATCGAAGGAGTTTTCATCAACTTGTCCAAAAACCCAAAAACAATACTTAAAAAATCTTCAAGTGCTTACAATTTGAAAGATATAAACTTGGATGAGAATTGAAGCTTGAATAGCACATTTAGAGCAAGGGGAAGAATTCATTAAGAAGAAACAATATTGAGAGATTTTCAAAGTCGGAAAATACAAGGGGATCCATTTCCTTGAGGAAATATACAAGTAGATTACACGAAAATGGAGTGTTGTTGTTCTTGGCACAACAAATAGAGACACATTGGGAGAATACTTGAATCTTTGTAAGATGGTATCTAAACACAGATTTTGAGGAGGTGAGGCATTATCGTGCATAACTCAAGAGAGAAAGAATAGGTTCCATAGATCTTTTTCAGAATGCAGGTTTTGATGAGTCAATGTTTGTATGATACAAAGGGGAAGTTAGGTCCATGCCTCAGAACATACAATTTCTTAACGTATAGTTATTCATATATAAATGACCTAGGGGAGGAATAAGGAGTATTACAGAGGAAAAAAACATAAATAATCATGAAAACACAAGTTTTGATGCATCTTTCTAGTTTTTCTCTGCTACCAACGAGCGTCCATAGCCCCGACGGAGTCATACCAATGTCGCAAGCCTTGCTCCATTTCCAGCGAGCGTCCATAGCCCCAATGAAGATACTTGCATGTCCCATGTAATATGGAATGTCTTTCCCCAATATTTTACCTTTTGAAATGTAATTCTCGTATTCTTAAAGAGAGGTGGATGGAGGGATTCTAGTTTTCCTTTAAAGGAACTAGGGATTACACTTGTGATAGTGAGATTTGCTAACTTGATTATAGATGAGAGAACTCCCTGAGTAATGTTCTATGAAATACTAAAAATGTCTCTTCTTGAACCATTTCCTCCTAGTATAATACAATATACAAATATGTTCTTAGGTCAGGCCCCTGGTTCCTTATTTTGTCATATTTAGTTGCTCAATACTCATATACTGATGAGCTATGTTTTGCTACTAGATCTAACTTAGGGTGATGCACTACAATTCCATACCATTAGATATGTGTTTTGTATGGAAGCCAGGTTACATAGTCATTAGGTTATCGACATCAAATCTGTTTCAATTCAGAATCATTTTCAGAACTAAGCTATCAAAAATTTGAGAAATTCAGAGTCTCAGTTTTCAAGAGATAAAAAATGAAGCCTAAAAATAAAAGAAAATATAAAATGTTGAAACTAAAAAACAGACGAAAATCAAAGTAAAAACTAAGTAGTAAATAAAGTGAAAAACAAAATTTTTATTTATATATAATGAGGGGGTTGCCATGGAGGTTTGTTGATGTAGTGTTTCAGGATTTTTCCATTTACAAGGAGGAGGTCAGCTTCCCCTTCAAGAGTTTGTAACCGGTAGGTTCCTTGGCCAATTTTCTCTTTGATCATGAAGTGTCCAAGCCATAATTGTTGTAATTTTGAATGTTTTCCTTTATCCTCATGCTGCTTGTCCCATTTGAGGACCAAAACCCCAACTTGGAAATTTTTCTCACTTGCATATTTCTTATCAAACCAACGCTTAACGATCTATTGATGAGTTTCGAACTTGTGTTTTTCCTTAGCACAATTTCCTTCTAAGTTTAGCAAGGTATCAATACATCGTTGGATGACAGGACATTTTCTCCTGTTATATTTTTGGGTGAGTTGTAGGGAAGGAAGGTAGATGTTTGAAGGTAAAATAGATTTTTTCCCATAGACAAGAAAATATAGAGAATTCCAAACCATTTCCCTAAAGGTAATAGTTGGCTGCATATTTCAGCGTAATCCCCTTTTCCAAAGAAAACTCAGACAATATCAATGATGAAAAATATGTTGTGTTATTGAACACAAGAGAGTTAGGAATCCCAAACCTGGTGATAATATGTTATTCAAGGAAATTGATTGGCATTTCATCATTCACCTTGTTTAATGGTATTGATTCAATCCAATGCATAAAATAGTCACTGACAGTTAGGATATACCTATGTTGCTTGGAAGAATGAGGATTTATCTCACCAATGATGTCCAACCCCCATTGTTCAAATGGTTCTTCAACAACAACAAGTTGAAGCGAAACAACTACCTTATACTCTCTTCCTGCAGATGTTTTGCATACTTCACAACTTTGTGAATATGCATGAGAATCCTTTAATAGTGTAGGTCAATAGTATCCAACTTTCAATATCTTGTGCAATGTTGTATATCCTAAAAAATGGTCTCCTTCAGGCCCATCATGCATATCATTGAGGAATATGTCAACATCTTGTTTTTCAATCCATCGAAGTAATACTCCATAATAATTTTTTCTAAACAAGATGTCGTGCACTAGCTGATATTGTAAAGATTCTAGTCTAAGTGCTCTTTTATGCTTGGCATTGAGATGTTTTGGTGTCGTACCGTGTTGAATATAATACTTGAGTTCATTGTAATATGATTCTTCAACAGCTGGAATGTAAGGAAATTTTTGTGTGTACATAATTGAATCCTCTTTCCATACATCCTCTTCTTGATTTTCATCACCCATATATTGTGTCACGAATTTGCAGAGGCCTTGAACTTTAATGATGTTGGTTGGTTTAAAGTCCAGGTCATCTTCTTGCAAGTTTGTCATCAAATTACCTCATCTCTCACCCAACTACCTTTGAACAAAGAGGGACCTTACCTATGGATGAAGGACGATGACTTTAGTGTGATTCTTCAAAATGTAAGGTCTGAACTATTTGATTTCTTTATGGACAACGAAATATTGCTTATCCACCAATGGGTAGTTCAGTTTAGTACCTTGCAATCTAGTTCTCATGAAATTGATGGGGTATTCATTTCCTTTCTCATCCTTCTTTGTGAGAACTATTGTGAAGGAATGATCAGACACAAAGTTATACAACAAGAAGTCCTTAATGAAATATGGACTTCGTAGAGATGGTGCAGTGACTATAGAAACTTTGATATTTTGAAAAGCCTCTTTCTTAACGGATGTTCATTTGAATTGAACATCTTTCTTAATCATTAGTCGAAGTGGTTTAGAGATTTCAACGAATTCTGGAACAAATCTCCTTACAAAGTTTATTTTTCTGAAAAAAGACTGCATTGACTTCTTTCTATATGGTGGAGGTATTTGCATAATAGTTTTTTTTCTTTCCGGGTCCACCGAAATTCCATCTTTGGAAATCACATGCCCTAATAGTATACCTTTTAAAATAGTTAAAATAGTCTTCTTAGGATTCAATGAGATCCCATACTTTCTGCATCATTCAAATATTTGTTTCATATGTCTTGGTTGGTCTTCCCTTTTCTTGGAATAAATTGTGACATCATCGAGATAGACCACCACACTTTGATCGATCAAACCTTTGAAAGCAATATCCATCACCCTTTTAAATGTAGTGCCCATGTTTACTAAACCAAAGTGAATCCTTCTATATGCATATGTTCCCCATTTAGTTTTGAATGTGGTTTTCAATCGGTCTGGTTCTGCCATGAGAAATTGGTTATATCATGAAAACACGTCCAATAAAGAGAGCATCTTAGAGCCAGAGACGAGTTGTAGGATCTGTTTCATGGGGGGACTGGGTAGTTATATTTGTTGGAATATTGGTTCATGTTCAAAACATCTATACATATCCTAATTTATCTCGACTTCTTCCTGACAAACACCATATTCGACACCCAAGTTGAATGGAAGACCTTAAAAATGATTTGGGTGTCTAACAAATTCTTCAATTCCTTATAGATGAGAAGTTCAAGAGTTGAATGTATCTTCCTTAGTTTTTGTTGGAATGGTTTGACATCTTATTTAATTAGGATCACATGTTGAATTATCCAGGTATCATAAGTCTTTAGATCATCATAAGTCCAGGCAAACACATTGCAATACTTCTTGAACAACTTTTTAAATGTGTACTTATCTTCCTCTCAACAAAAGGTGCCCAAGTTGACATACTTGGGTTGTTGAGAGGTCCCTAGATTGACCAGAAAATGAATCATGGTTGAACTCTTAGTCTTCATATTAGCAAGCCTTCTAAACTTAGTCTATAAATCAAATAACTTCTCAAGTATCAATACATTCTTTGGGATGCAATTTTCTTTTACTTTTCTTTCCTCATCCTGATAATTATGATGTATCATTGATGGGATTTATCGTCGAGTTGGTGAAGAAATTGATAATTTGAGTATCATTATTGAATACTTACTAGTTCATAATGTTATCTGGTATTGAAGACCTGAAAAACCATTTCAACGAAAAAAACCATCACTAGGGGGCATGAACCTAGATGTTGTGTTGGCCAATATATATGCATCAATATTTTGATTATGAGGTATAGATGTAATATTACATGCGTCAAAAGAGTAGAGAGCATTCCATACCCCTTATTGATATGATTTTATATGTGGTGATAGAAAATGAATGGTGTTTCTTACCTTTCAAACAATTGTTTCTTAATCGCCAAGTACTCTGAGGCACTTCAAATTAAGGACGATGGCATTTTTCAAACCCTAGACTAAGGTTTCTTACTTTGCAGTTTTATTGTGCATTCAAATTCTAGGTGACATGATATGGACGTTTTGCATTGTCCAGGATAAATTAACACACATCCAACCTCGGCTCCTTTTTATGACCCAAAGCTATCAAAGAACATGGTATACATGTTAGTAATCTTAGTTTTGTTAGTTGTGCTAAAACCTAAGTTAGTCAATATGGTACATGTGCCATTATGTGTTTGTGGGAGGAGCTTGAATTGCAAATCTCGATGTATTTTAGATGTGTGTGCTTCATAACAACCATGATCATTTTCCAAAAAATAGTTACCTAGAATAGTGTGAGAAAAGTTGATGGGTTCATTTTTACCTTCTAGCTCAATTACCGTGTGCTTCATGTGAGATTCAGTGTCCACACAGATCTAGTTTGGTGTACCTTTATAAGGAAGCCATAGATGGGACCAATCAGTTGAAAAATATCCTTGAAGTTTAGCCGACCATTCTTTGCTTAACAACAAACCATAACTTTCAGGTATATAAATGATCTAAAATAACCAAATGAGTTCTAAAACAACTTGATCTAAAAATTTCATCAAAATATGATACTAATTCATCCCAAGAATCCTTAGATGTCAATACACATACACATTTGACCAGATTTGGGAATTTAAAGGACCAATTTGACCTATTTACAACATATCATGTGAATGTCTTACTTATCCATAAACTCACAAACTGAATAGTAAACTTACGTAAAAATGCCAAAATTACAATATATGTGGATTTATAAATGCCAAATTACAAGACACCCTTCCATGTCGGCTACTCCAACCCAAAAATAGAGGTTATATTTGGAATCCTTTCGAAATTGTGTTCTTACAAAAGCACAATATCATTGACGCACACCAAAACACACTCATTCTGAGTTCTTGGCATGCTTCTCCAAAAATTCCACAAAACTCTATTACAAATCTCTCTCCAAAATTACATAAATGAAAACCCACTAAAAAAATAAACCAATGTGGAGTTCTCTATGTGACTCTAAAACACTACTTCAAACTTTACACAAATGAGCTTTAGACAAAGTGCTCACCACAATACAAAACTCTATACAAAATTGAGTAGCATAAGTCCTTGGATGATAACTTGTATGTAAGAAATTTTGTGTAAACTTGGCCTCACATAATACTTGTGTTTCCCATGGCATGGAGTTGGATTTTATATAGGAATGGGCTTGGGTCCATCCAACGAACCCATTTAATAGTTTGTTGGCTTTTAAAATTATGTGCCAAAGTTTGTTTAACCACCACCATTAATATATACCATATATAGCATATTGAAATAATAATATACCTACGAATGGTTTTAAACCCCATATATATATCACATGGTTGTTATACCCATATGCCACCAATAGCATAGTCGTTGGCATTGGTTTAAATATATTCCAAATATGTGATAAATAATACCAATGTTATACTAATTATTCCTATTGTTTCAACAACCCAATGACCATTTGGTTATGCATTGAAAGCATGGTCTTAATCAATAGGATAAAACATGTGGCACATAATCTGTTGGCAATAAATACATATCTCATTGGTTAAATGAGCACCTTGGCACATTGTTTGGAGCTCTTGGATGTTAGTGCATGTGGCGGGGTTAAAAAGTTGTCACCCAACTTTTGCGCCATCCCTCTAATAATATATTGTCATGTGCCATAAAAACTCCACCCGTGGTGCACTTGGTTAGAACTATTGATTTGTAAATTGGACGTTACAGGATCAAAACCCGTGGCCTAACAATATTTTAACTTAGCACATATTGAACATTTTGACATTGCCACGTGTCAATGCACCATTGGTCCATGTGTCAGCGCAATCACCAACCCATACTTTCATGTGTTAATATGATACTAGTCGAGTGTCATCACATAATTCCACGTTATCATGCCATGTGTCACCCTTCCAATGGTGCCATGTGGCACCCCTTTTTGTTTGTTTTGGTGCAACTTCAAACTGCGATAACTTTTGCATATGAGCTTCGTTTGAGGCTAAATTTGTGTCATTGGAAAGATATTGTCAAACTCTACGCAATGATGTTATTTTATTGTTCATTTGAGAAGATTTATTTTGGATTTATGGATCCCCTAGGACCTTTGTGAGAATTCCATATCCTCTTGGACCTCTATGAGCGTTCCTTATATCCTCCTGGATCAATAAACCACAACAATATCAATAACTTGATGTACTCTAGGGTTATATGCAAGCCTAATTAAGACATATTTAAGTTCTCCTTTCACTTTGACATATTTCTTGTCTAACTGTATGATTCTTGTCTTGGTTAACTGCGGGACAACATTTATCTTTTGACAAACTGCATAAGGCATGATGTTTGATAAGGCACCAGAGTCAACTAAGCAATTGTGTACATTGAAATTTAAAATTTCATACGTAACTAGGAAAGGAGGTGCCTGAGACTTTGAGTACACACCTATACTCGATGCGTTTATGGAAGACTCGATTTCCACCTAGTGGACTTATTTTGATTCAACAGTTTTAGGAATATTGTTAGTAGTTGCAGTGATTTTTTCTGAGAATTCTTATGTTTAAAAGCATCATGCAAAAGATCATGTTGTTGTGGTAATGAGCATATATCAAACATGGAGATATTGGATTTTGTTTTCTTCATTTCTTCTTTGATGTTGTAATCTAGAGCTTACCTTTCTAGTCTTCTTATTGTTGGGTTTGATTTTGTGCCACTGGTCTTGTTGTTGGTGTTATAGCCCTAAATTGCACCATACATGTATACCTGGCAGCAGACCATCTTACTTGCTAATTTTGCCAAAGCCATCATTGAATAGCTCTTCTAAAAACCATATTTTTGAAGATCTACACGCCCTGCACAACGACTGTCCGTGTACACACGCTTTTTTCACCTCTACAGCTCGTGTACATACGCTAGCTACACCATTACAACCCGTGTATACTCACAAAAATTGCAAAAAATAAAAATTTGCAAGGGGATACGGGCTTTTGGGTAGTTTCCTAACCAATGGACCGCCCATAGTCAGTCACCCAACCGAATAACAATATTTTTGGCATATAAAAGAAGGTGTTGGGGTCCCATTCCTACAAGAAGCATGAGAGCAAAGAAACTCTGCCCAATTCAGTATTCCCCCTTGCCCCAATTATTTGCCACCACATTGTGAGTTTGAGCTAGAATTCCTTATTCCAACCCTTTTTCCTCCATTGCAAACCCTTGCCATTTCCCTAGAGAGAACTTAAGAGGAGAAAGATACATGGAAGCAGTTGGAGCTTGGTGAAGAGGAGCCCAGGACCGAGTTTGAGGAGCAGTTGCCAGTCTCATATTGTAAGCTACTCTGTGAGAGTAATATAAAGAAGTACTTTTTCCGTCCCACCAAATGATATCTTCAATCTTTATGATTTATTTATATTTTGTTATGATATCTAACCCATTAATCAATATATAGAATGCATGCTCGTAGTTTCTTGTTTGTCTTTTGGTGAATGAAATTTGGCCTTGGGAGGAGATCTGTAGTCGAGAAACAACGAAGTGAAAAGGGATAGACATTGGACGTGGGGTTTAAGGTAAGCCTACCAGATCCCTATACTTTGCGTCTTATGTATGATTGTGGGGTACTATCGGGATAGTTGTTAAAAGTATGATACTTTTAGATGGTTAGCTTTGCCTACAATTTAGAACCCTAGTGTAGTCTGTAGGGGGGTTTTCCCACTATAGCAGAATTGGTGACCATACTAGGGAGCCTCTAGGGTTTTTAGGGCATTTCTATTTTGGGGTATTTTTAACTGGTTTATTTACGGTTTTTTGAGTTTCAGTAAGTTTCAGTGTCTTTAAGGGATTTTGGTTTTCCATACCAGTACTCCCTGCCTATGCTTGACTGTTATTATTTTTCTTTTTTAGAGGATTCATAGAGGTGTACGTGGCCTGCAGTGGGTTTTCCCATGTACATACGTGCCCTACCTTTGGACAGCCCGTGTACATACGCAGGTTGCTGAAGTGTCAGTAGTGTGTCTGTGTTGAGAAAATCTTTTCAAATAAGAGGCAGTCAACCTCTTCCCTATCAGAAGTCATACTTCTCAGGTGTTTTCTTGATCTAGTTCTGGTCTCTATTATAGCAGTCTGTAGCTTAGGTCTGACCTCAGTTTAGCTTTTCTTTATCAAATATTTCTTGTGTTTTCATTATCAGGGTTGTTTGACGAGTTTGTGAGTCAATTCTGATCTGCCTTCTTGGTATTGTGAGTGACTCCCTGCGATCTATGGTGGGGACATAAGTCATTTCTTGGTCTTGTTTTGTCTTCATTTTTCCCTTTTTTTCTTTAGAAGAAAAGAAAAGAATTCATTTTCAAAGTTTCTTGTTTTGAAGCATAAAATAAAAAATAAAAAATCCCTTTGCTTGGTAAAAGTAGTTTAGGTTAGTTGCTTTATATATCAAGGAATTTTTTTATTTTCTTAAGTTCTTTATTGAATACTTAGGACATTAAGTAGCTCGTAGTCGAGCGAAATCTTGTTTTAGGCTTTTCTTTTCAAAGATCTGAGAAAAGTAGTTATGAAAAAGTTTGGTTAAAGAGGTTAAATTTGCAAATCTTTATTTATTGAAAAAAAAGAAGAAATTTTGTTTCCAACATTTGTTCTTCTCTTTTGTCTCTTAACAAACACCATCAGTTTCATTTTCGTTCCCTTTGACTTAAGAACAACCACTTAAAATCAATGATAAATTAAAATTTATTAGACTTTCATGTTTGTAGGGTACATCAACTAGATTAGGCTAGAGCCCTGATTTAGGTTGGAGAGGAAACTCTTCAAGGATATAAAACAAACATACGAGTCTGTGATAGGGAGTATATAATTCTAGTGACATGGAAACTATCCGAGACCCCCCTCTAACACAGGGGATAAACATGAGGTTGCATGTGGAAAGGTGGTTGAGATAACCCCTCCAAAGTCGGACCAATCATAGAGGAGGAACGCATATAGAGGGCTTATCTTGGGATTCCGTTGATCGCATTTGCCACGAAGCTTCGTGGGTCTTGAATCCGTTTGAGGTCCTCAGTCATCTTTCGGAACACTTTCTTTCGATACCCGTGATAGGTTTTGGGATTGATACCCTACTCATTGCGGTCCAACCGAATGTCGATTGTACCCGCCTGGTAGTTGTTCGCGAGTTGGCAACCTAGTTTCCTATATATCAGGGACTTACACAAGTGAGTGCGGGGGTATACCATGGTACCTAGGATAGACATCGGGCCATGCTTTGCAAAGTATACCCAGGGGGTGATTCCATATTTGAGTTTCACTTGCACTGATAAGTTTCTCTAGTGTTGGCTAGTGTAACTGTTCTTCCAACTAGTTTGTAGTGGTTTTCTTGTTATATCTCATAGGAACTTTTTCTAGTGTGTGTTTGATCTTCAACGTTAGAAAAACCTTAGTGTGTCATTGATCTTCTCACACAGTGGAAGATCAAGAGCTCTGTCGATCGTGAAGGCTTTTGGGCCTACCTCCAGTTGAAGTGGAGCCACCACTGCCACTGCTAAGGTGAAGACTTGACCAACAAGGGTCATTTGAGGCGACCAGGAAACATAAAACTGTACCCGAGCCATCCCCGAGAGAAGAAATTTTGAATTCGGAGGAACTGACTATTTCTAACCTTGGAGTGGAAGCTCTCGGTCTGTATAACCCTTCGATCACTAACTTGTCGGTGCTAGTCTTGATACAAATTTCCCCTCCAAGGGTAACATATCACGAGCGCCAGATAATCCTACAAGAAGCAATGGAAGAAAATGTTGCTACTTCATCAGGGAGTACTCATACTCCCTCTACAGTTGCCACAACTGGAGGCATTTTCCCTCCTATCTCACCTTCACAGGTCTGGGCCACCATGGTCTCAACCGCCTCTACCTCAGGAAGTGGTTCGATTCTTTCCATGGCGGCGATCACTGCATCGTTTATGCAGAGTGCGACGGGCCCTCCATATTCATACGGGATGCCCGACTTTAGTACGAATTCATTCCTGTCCTACTCCACCCTTCAAATCATGGGCCTGGGGGGAAGGGAGCTCTAACACTCCTCTGCAAGGGTCTATGGGGGGCACCTCAACCCCCTATAATGCTTTCCCTTATGGTGGGGGTCATATACCTCTGTCGTCTCCCTCGCTCGATGATTTTTCTCAACAACCCGTCTGGTCGACCATAAACTGCAACATGTCCGGAGCAGGTAGTCAAGGACCTTCTTCCAACGCCACACAAGTGTGTTCTCTGTCGTTCTCTTTGTTCGACGTGTTTGGTAACAACGCATTCTCATAAGTTTTCATCTCGGCTGGGGGCAACCCCGGTTATGGAAAACAAAATCCTATGTAGGGTACTATTCTTGCACAGGGGGAAAACACAGGAGTTCCCTCCTCACGAGTACCTTGGAATCTGTGGCAGGGATCAATTCCCTCACCAGGGATTTCGACCAGGGGAAACCCCTTCCATATCCAAGGGAACCTCGAGCAAGGGTCAGGACCTCTGCCCGTCGGATCGGTAGGGGGAAACCCTTTCCAAAATCCTTGGAATACAACGCAAGCCCAACCTTCTACGTCCTATTATGGGAGTCAATCGATGACGTCTCAACAAGCACAAAATCTGTACGCTGGTCACGGCCATGGTTTTTAACAGAACCCTGTCCAACAACCTAACTTTTCATGGCAACTTGGTGCCAGCCAAACTCCATGCTCATCTTTCCCTGGTTATAACCAACAACCCAAACTTTCGTTTATGGAAACTTTGCACTTGCCAGACTTGTCAAAGTTACTAAACTACCCCATCTGTCACGATCTGCATTGGCCTCCTATGTCGACCAAGTTTCCTTCAGACATTCCAAAGTTTGAATCTAAGCCTAATGAATATCTATGCGATCATGTGACTATGTTCCATTTGTGGTGCTCTTCCAATTCATTGAGAGATGACTCTGTACAATTCCATTTGTTTCAACGCACTCTTATTGGGAGTGATGCAAAATGGTACATTGAGCTCGAACGCTCAAGATACTCTACGTTTGGTGAATTGGCAATGGTTTTCTTAAACCATTTTCAATTACCTGTGAGATACGACGTCGGCATAGAGTTGTTGGCCAACTTTGAGCAAACAAAGGCAGACCATATCTCTGATCACATCCGAGAATGGAGACGCCGGAAGAGCTTAATAAAAGTACCAGTCCCACCAACATTTTCTCTAGAGTGGTTCCTCAAGTCTTTGGTCCCACAATTATCCAAAGGCATAGCAACATCAGGGGTCTTTTAAGAAGAAGAAGCGATAATGATATCTCAACAGCTAGATCTTATTTACTCTCAGTCTGGTTTACTTTACGAAATTTTTCCAGACGCACCACGGTCAATACTTGACAAGACCAGACAAAGATCTAGACCACATGTCGATGGTATTGTTGGTTCAGCGAAAACAAAGCCCGCTGATCAACTATCAAATCAATTGTAACAATTGTCAATACAGTAGACAGCAGCCAACCAGACCACTAGTTCATCTAATCCCCCTACCCAAACGTCGGATGTACACAATGTGAAATTGATAAACCCGAAGGCCACCCAGTAGCCTAACAAAAAGAAGAAACAACGAAAGAAGGTTAAGGGGGATAAGAAACCCACAAACAATGCTAGAGGGAGAAACACATAAAAGAATAAGTTGAACTATCTGTGTAACCTTTGCGTGAAGGACCATCCAACTCACCTGTTCCCTCAGCTTGTGGAGGCCCAAAAGTTGTTGGTGCAGCAACAACCTGTTGTGTTAAAGAACCGATTTCCACATGGGAAAAATTTAACTGAAGCCTCTTCGAGCGCAGATACGGGTAGTCAGGGACCCCCTCCGTCTTCAATTAATCCTTCATCTGCGAATGTATATATGTTGAAAGGTGATGCCCACATAGAAACTAGGGCACACGACTATGGAATTCCAAACACCTCTGATAAGGGTAAAGAAGCCGAAAACCCATCTCTTCCTCTCCAGATTGAGAAGATGTTGGGAGAAACAATGACACACATCCCAAAAGGTGCGTTCAAGAAAGCTTCCCACAATCCAAACACAAGGGCCACCCGGAACTACTCTGTGGTGGAGGATTTGTCACAAACCCCTTGTGCAATGTCTGTTTTGGAGGTCCTCCAGAGCTTCCCTTCCCAGAGAAAGGCTTTGTTAGTTTCCTTAGGATTTGCTGAGACTTGTAATTCGAGAATGATCATGCTTGATACGACCGACTTAAAACCTCATCTCCCCTACCACGTGGTGTTTCATATAGTAGTGGCTTACACCATGAAAACTTTTACCCAGAACATTTTTTTCATGGTGGTTGATGAGGGAGCCTCGACATGCATTATGTCGTTGGCATGTAGGAAGGCCATTGGCCAACCCATTTTGTCTCTATAACCTACTCTTCTTACCTCTTTCAACGGTCATTCATTTCGACCACATGGAATCATTCCTTCTTTCATCATGTAGCTAGGAGGAAAGACCATGCGTGTTGAGGTTGAAGTGGTCGATGCACCTATTGACTACAATCTCTTGTTAGGAAGGAGTTGGACCTATGCTATGCATGCAGTGGCCGCGATATTTTTACGGGTCTTGTTGTTTCCACATGAGGGTTGGATCGTGTCCATTGATCAATTATCCTTCTCCTATCCTAACCCTTCATCGGGGGCATCCACGGTCCCAATGATTGATAACCCGCAGCCTGGCATCGTCAACGTAGGGGTTGGTTTGTGCCCACCTTTGATGGGTACTTTCACTTACCCACCTCCAACCAACAATGTCAAGTACATATCGGCTGTCCCCGACCAGCCTAGGGCCGAATTTTTTCAAGTCTCGTCATTTTGCATGACTTACTTTTATGATCCATGGACTCTTCCTTCCCCATCAGCCATGATGGAAGGGATAGGGCACCATGGCATGGCCATGCCCTTGTCCACGACAAAATTTGCATACTCTATAGTCCAGCAAGCTTCCGCTGACCCTGATTCGACTCCCACACAGGAGTTAGATCTAGTTCCTGAGCCTGCCTCGGCTCAAGGTTCCCTCATTGATATTGATTGTTTAGACTTAGTCTTGCCCTTAGACGAGGCAATTATCAAGGCAATGAATGGTTCGGATAGACCCTGGGACGATCTCCATCATAGATCCTATTTTCTCCCAGAGTTAAGAAGAATTGAAGCAGGTGAATTCATGTTGACTATGACTGGAGATTGGTCTTGCCCTATCAATCCTTTAACTAGGTATGTAGTTTATGCTGAAGGTGATATGGAAACCATTGTTAAAACGATACCCATTGATATCTCCAGAACACCTGGCATCGTGGAGAATGTCTTCGTCGGAGTGGTCTACTCCCCCGAGGAGATTTGAATTTACACGAGTTTATTTAAATAATTTTGTGATGTTTTTGCCTAGTCTTACGAGGAAATTCCAGGCATTGATCCAGGAATCATCGAACACAAAATCACAACATATCCTGACGCTAAGATGGCCCGACAGAATCTTTGTCTGGTTAATCCTAAGAAAGAAACAACTATTAAGGCTGAAGTAGAGAAGCTACTCAAAGCTGGTTTCATCTACCCCGTCCAATTGACATAATGGGTATCAAACCTCATTCCAGTAAAAAAAAAATAGGGTACGATTCGTGTATGTATAGACTTCCATGATTTGAACAAGGCATGTCCAAAGGATAATTTCCCCACTCCATTTATTGACCAGATAGTCGATGAATGCGCAAGCTACGAGGTCTTTTCTTTCATGGATGGTTTTTTGGGATACAACCAGATATAGATCAAACCCGAAGACCAACACAAGACCTCTTTCATTTGTTCGTGGGGTACATTTGCTTATCGGAAGATTCCTTTTGGTATGAAAAATGATGGAGCTACTTTTTAGTGGGCCATTTCTTTTGCTTTCCACGATCTCAAACACATAGTCGAGGCTTATCTTGATGATTTATCATCATGATCTTATAAGAGAGATGATCATCCCACACACCTCTGACTTATCTTTGAGCGTTGTCGCTACTACCAAATTCGCTTGAATTCGAACAAATGCAGTTTTTGTGTGACGTCGGGTCATCATCTAGGTTTCATAGTTTCGACAACAGGGATCATGGTCGATCTTTTAAAGGTTGGCATGATAGCTCAGTTTCCTCCCTCGTGCACAGTCCCTTAGCTTCAGAGTTTACAGGGAAAAGAAAACTTTTTACGGTGTTTCTTCGTAAACTATGCCGAGATCACAAAGGGTTTCATGACTTTACTAAAGAAGGAGGTTCACTTTCATTGGGATGAAGCTTCTCAACACTCTTTTGAAGTGTTGAAAAGCTCCCTCACGTCTGCCCCACTACTTTGGCCACCCAATTATAATAAATATTTTTTATTATACTTGGCCACTGCGGAGTCGACCATCGGTATGGTCTTAGTTCAGGAGGATGATTTTCTTGAAGAAAACATGATTTATTACCTGAGCCAAGGCCTGGTTGGACCAAAACTCAATTATTCTCACGTTGAAAAACTTGCGTTGGTAGTAGTTCATGTTGTCCAATGGTTCAGTCATTATATCTTGTTTCGCAAGACCAACTTCATTGTCATTGTGAATTTGTTTCAATACATGTTGACACGGCATGTAATCGGTGGAAATATAAATAGATGGATAGTTATCCTCCAGGAATTTGACTTAGATTTTGTTTCGGTGAAATCCAAAAAGTCGGTAGTCTTTGCAGAACTCATTTCAGAACTTCTAGTCGAGTCAGGTGATGTTATACCCAAAGAGTCTCCTATTAAAGGAGACATGTTTTTGATCGCGTCTTCAGACCCCTGGTATGGAGATATACTATTCTATATCTAGACTTTGAAGTGCCCCACCTCTACTTCTCGTGATAAGTGTTGTTGTATACGCCATCAGGCCAAGAACTATCTCATACTTGAGGACACTTTGTATCATCGAGGTGTAGATTGTATTCTTCGTCGATGTCTCACTCATGAAGAAGTGGAAATTATGCTTAACGATTCCCACATTGGATCATGTGGCGATCATTTTTATGGTTTGGAAACAACCCAAAACATTCTACGAACCGGTTACTTTTGGCTGACATTAATCAAAGATTATGTTGAATCGGTCAAGAAGTGCCACCTATTTCAGATCTTCTCTCGAAAGATGAGGGCACACCTTGCTCCTATGTTTCCCATCATCACAGTTGGTCCCTTCACCAAGTGGGGGATTGATTACACTACATGCAACCCCCCTTCAGTAAGGGGGCACCGTTATATCATCATAGTAGTAGAATAGTTCACGAAATGGTTCGAGGCTATACCAACGTTCAAAGATGATGGCGAGACAACAACTCTCTTTTTGTTTAACCAAATTATAGTAAGGTTCAACATCCCGAGGGAGAATGTCACTGACCATGGCAGTCACTTTCATAATAAAATTATGTCTGAGTTAACATCAAATCTTGGGTTGAGGCAAGAACATTCGTCACCCTACTACCCACAAGTGAATGGTCAGGTGGAAGTTGTGAATAATTATCTTAATACTATTCTGCAGCGAACGATCAATTCGACCAAGTCAAATTGGAATTTGATGTTGTACTCGACATTATGAGCCTATCGAACGTTTGTTAAGACTACAACTGGTTTCTCACCTTTTCAACTCATTTATGGGCTGGAAGCAGTCTTGCCTATAGAGTGTCACATCCCGTCTCTAAAGTTGGAAATACAGTTATTGGTAGACACTTCACCGCTTGAAGAGCATCTATTATATCTTGAGTAGCGTCGGGATGCAGCCTTGGCCAATGAGGCTCACAAACAAAAATTCAAGTGTCAGTATGATCAGTCCATTCGTCTTCATATTTTCTTTGAAGGCGACCTTGTCCTAGTCTATGACCAAGATAAGGATCCCTTGGGGGCAAGCAAGTTCAAACCCATGTGGTTCAGACCTTTCATTGTGAAGGAGGTTCTAAAGAAGGGTGCTTATCATCTGGTGGACTTTGAGGGAAATTCTTTGGCGAACCCTAGAAATGGGCTCTACCTCAAGAAGTATTACTCGTAGGTGGGTCACCTTGGGTGACTTCTTGTACATATGTATAGTTTTTATACAATTATTTTTTATCTTTGTGTTTTATGGATGTGTCATTTTTTATGTCATCTTTTTCACAGTGGCAGATGTCAAGTGAATCAGAGGTATTCGTGGGGTTTGCAGATGGTGCTATCCGGCACACTCGGAGGCTTTCTTCCGTAGATTGGGTGATTTTCACACCTCAGGGCCAGTTGCTATCTTTAGGAGGTGTCTGTTTAGGTAACGCCACAAACATTGTTGCTGAATACAACGCAGTTTTAGAGTTTCTTCATGACACTTTGTCACATGGTATCTCTCACCTCCAGGTCTACTTAGACACTCAGTTGGTTGTGTCCCATTTAAATGGGGTTTACCGTGTTTACGATCCTACTCTACACCGACGGTTCCTTAGGGTACGTCTCTTAGAATGAAGTTTTGATTACATTACGTATATCCATGTTCCTAGGAGATTGAATCAAATCACAGATACTCTAGCTAACCATGTATTATATTGGCATATTGCACACATGTAAGAAAAAGCACACACACGCACATGTAAAAACATTTGTAAATAAATGTAATCCATAAGACATAGAAATATATAAATATGTATATATATATCAAAAATATCAGAGTACATAGGTGGAGGAACGCGCCTCAAAAATATATGTCCAGTAAGAGTCACGGGGTTTATTCCCACAAAAATATACAAAATGTGCCCTTGGCACATAAGTAGTCCAACCTAGCTAAGGGTGGGGCCTATTGGCCCTGCTGTAGTGAACAACAATGTTTGCCAAACGCTGGAAGAGTTAGACCCAGGTCCGTGGTACCCCAACTATGTGAGGTTTCATTGAAGGTGGGATATCCTCGATCTCAGCCATAGGAACTGTACGAGTGAGAACGGTGAGGTTCCGCTCCACCCATCTCAATACTCTCTCAACCTCTCCGGCTGGAGGTCCCCCTGTTGATGCTACTGGTCCGACGACTGTGGCTGGTCCTGCCTCTGGTCAAGGACGCCACCTAGTCCTCGAGAATTATGATGGATGCAATGGTCCCACATCTGTACATAACAAATACATAGTTGTCAGATACTCTGGTACATATAAAAATGATATATATAAAAAGAATTAAAAATTAAATAACTTTAAAAAACAAATGTACCTATCTCTCCTCGATCACCTCTGGGAGGTACGGGCATGTCCGTATCCCTGGAAAATTTTATCCCAGCATAGGGGTAGTCCTCTATTGCAAGAATCTGTCATTCCCACCAATCAAAAAACTTATCATCGAAGGCCTCTATGGTCCTTTCGCCCCCCTATCATGGCAGCAATGTTGCCCATCTACATAATGCTGGGAGGGAGGCCTCATGCCCTCGCACTATCTCTCGTGGACTAAGACTAGGTACCCTCTTGAAGAAGAAAGAGCACAGAATGGTCCCGAACCCAAAGTTTTTGTTTTCTCGCCCGCAACACTTGGTGAGATGTCTCTTCATGCAGTCTACAATGGTTGTACTCCAATAAAAAATCTGTGCATTTAAGCACTGCACTACACAATGCATGTGCCCCCGGGAGGCCTAATGTAAAGTCGTGGATCTAGTAATCTTCCGAATGAGTAGAACTATCACTTTCAGTGATAGATTGTTGATCTTGTTTATCGACACCTGAGAACCTACTTTCTCAGTACCAGCCTCACAATGGAGTCCAATCAACTCCTCAATGTTTGTGAGGCCCGGGGAGAAAAGTACGTAAGTTGACTGGATCACCTCTCCTCGAGAGACCATTCAATAAGTAAATGTCTTTAGTCGTTGGAGTTGACAAATGCCCCTCGATCATAAATGCCTCAGCATCAATATGCCAGTAATCTACCAGGGCGTTCAACAGCCTAGGTTGCGCCCTCATAAATGGACACCGGAAGAACTTCCACAAACCGCATTGTCTCAATGCAGCCATAGATGTAGGGTCCTTATCGAATAAAATATCCACGTCCTCATGCTCCCTCTCTCTCTAGTGGACATACATCCTACAAAATGACAAGTTCATGGAGGATTAAATCTTGCATTTTTTAAATTTTCCACATCTTTGAGGGTGCATGGGGGTTGTAATGGACACAGTCGTGTATGCACACGGGCAGACTATTTTCTGCATGCAATCATACACGGGTTGTCCTATGACATCCCATGTACACATAGGTCTAACCTTTTTTAGAGGTGCACGCCCTCCCAAAAACTAAAATCAAAGAAAAAAGAAAGTATGGAAATGCAAGAGGAGCTAGTTTGTACTTACTTTGTTTGATCAGAAGTTCGTTTCATCCTTTGAAACTCCTAGAATTAACTCTTTTAGCAAAGGGGTGTTTTTGAATTTTTGGTCAATTCTCAATTTACAATGGTGATAATAAGCTTGCAGCTTCTATTTATAGACTTTTTGGCCCCTTTTTGTCATTTTTTGGACCCTTTTGTCATTTTTTCTAGACTGAAAATCGTTTAGCATGTTTCTTGAGTTTCTTACGGGATGTTACGATACACTTCACTTTTGTTCTTGGGAAACTTTTTGAGAGTTGGGTCATTTTTAAAGGTCCTTTGGTGAAAAGTCATTTTTCCAACTTTTTGCATCTAAGTTAGGATTTCACCTCCACTTTTTGCATCTTGTTTTCTTTTTCGATTTTCCATAGTATTGATCCCACTTAGTTGTGACACAGAACCCTAATTACTTCTTTTGAAGTGTCATAATTTAGTGGTAGAGCCTGCCTCTACATGGATTCCCTAGTTAGATCCTCATTGTTTTTGGCATCCATGTCATTGTTAATGACCTTAGGCTCGAGAGTCCTTTTTAGTCTTGTCCTAATTACGAGTTTGAGCCTCATTTGCATTATTCATCATCACTCTTGACCACACCCTTGAGACTCCCAAACAATGATGAGTCTTCTTTAAGCCCTTTTCAGACTCTTTAAACATGAAAATATTTCCAAGCGATCTTGTTTCTTCACACTCGTTAAATTGGTCCAGAAGAACATCCCTTATGGATTCCATAGTTAAGCTCTTTTCAGACTCCTTAAAAGTGAAAAGATCGACAAGTGACCTTGTTTCTTCACACTCGTTAATTGGTTCATAAAAACATCTACTGGCATGAGTTTACCTCTTTTTCCTGCCTGTATATTAAGGAGGAAAAAGGTACACCTCGAGAGATTTGTCTCGTCGGGAGAGTTCTCCTCAATAAATTTCACCCTTTTCGGGCTAAGGAGACTAAATCTAGAAAAAGGCAGTGATTATGTTAGGGTCCTAACCCGCACATAGGTAGAACAATATATTCAGATGTAATAAAGGTCAATATTAATAAGGCCTTTCGATAAAATAGAATAACGCGGATGTAATAAGACCTAATAGAAGTTTCTGCTTCTAGAAGGATATTCCTCTAGATGCTTCTTTTAATAAACATATTTAGTATAAATAGGAGCCAATGGTATGAGAACCCTAGCTTGGATAATATTGTAATAGAGTGTTTCTCAACTGGAGGTTTCCCCCTTGAAGAGGCCTGTGAACATTGCTTTCAGAATCAAAGTGTTATTTCTGTTGTTGTTCTTATATCATTTTAGTGCTATTGTGGTGATTGTTCTAGTTATATTGTGGTTATTCTTCCATTTCTAGCATTTTATTTTTGTTCTACATACTTTTTATATCTGGTATATTACAAGTGGTATCAGAGCACTTTCCTCGCCAAAAAGTGTGGGTTAAATTTTTTTCAGGGTAGAGACGTATTCTAGCGTCTTTAAGCCACAAAGATCTGTGATTACATGCATAAACCCATGGTTGAGGGATTCATACACATAGGAAATACAAGTGGTTCTTAAGCACACATCTGTTGGCCACCCTTGTAACCCCTGTTGGTACCCCGTCGAGTGGTAGTGCATCAGACAACACCCGTGTATGGATTGACCTAGATTACATGAAGCCCTCTTTAGATAAACCGATCGACCGCCTGACTACTATAGTGTCACCGAGAACAACACTCGGGAAGATAGTCTCTAGTACCTGGGTAGTCAGGTAGTACAGCTAAGGGTACGGTCTATCCTCCTTAGTTAGTGCCCTAAGATATTGGGTCGAGTACTATTTTTGGACCTCGCGCGTATATCAGAGAGCTATAGCACAGGGAAAACCCTTGTCTGTAGAACCCTTGAATACCTAACCCTTGGGGACAAAAACATAAACAAATTAAAACAAACAAGATCTATGGCCGCACAACTTTGTTCGGGTTGCCAAATCACTACACATTTCTTCCTGGTTAAGCATTTGGGAATTTCATCACTACAATATTCTTCAGACCGAAGTATAACTCCACAGGTGAAAAAAAAAAAAAAAAAGTATGGAATTTTTTTCACCATTATTTGAGACCTATTCCATTGGATTCATCTCTTCTCCCTTATCACATTCATCCATATAATTTTTCGGAAAACTTTTTGACCCCGCCCACCCCTTTTCAGTTCCCCCATCCTCATGGCCCATACCCGTAGCCAAGACTTGGAAGCTCGTTTCAACACCTTGCAATCTGGTCTCATCGAGACCCAACAAGAAGTGAAACAACATAGTGCCAATGTTGCCGCCATCAATACAACCATGCAGTCCTCAATGGAGGAAATCAAATAAGACCTCACCACCCAACTTGAATCAATCTTTTCAGCACTTTTCACCAAATTGCATATCCCTACAAATAACCCTTCCTCTTCCTCACCTCCACATACTGAAGGTGACCATTCCTCTCATTCCCGTAACTTTCAGAACCATCACTTTCAATGTGACCTACGCCTTCAATGGGTGGATGTGACAAAATTTGATGGCTCAGACCCCACTGTTTGGGTAACCCAAATGGAACATTATTTCTCTTTATACAACATTACAGATGACTTGACCAAACTCCAGTATGGTGTTCTCCATCTAGATCAAGAACATTGGCAATGGTGGCAACGGAGAAAAACTTCTCGTTAAGGGTATATTGCTTGGACACACTTTGTAGCAGAGCCTTATGAACACTTTGACACTGACACCAACCATTTGGGCCGTTTGACAAAGTTGAAACAATTAGGAACAATGGAACACTTTATAGCTACCTTTGAGCGCCTGGATTTTAGAACATAGGGCATGTCTGATGCCTTTTTCAGAGAGTGTTTTATCAACAGCCTCAAGGATGAGATTCAAGCCCATGTCCTCATGGATCAGCCTCAAAGTTGGGTGGAGGCTACTAAAAGAGATAAATAAGCACAACAGGTTGTATCTTCTCAAAACCGAAAACCCCCCTTTATCCCTCTCCCTAAGCCAGTAAATCCCACTACTCCCTCTGCTCCACTAAAGATCCAAAAATTGACTAGGGCTGAAATGGATGAATGCAAACTCAAAGGCCTTTGTTATAACTGTGATGACAAATATTTCCCGGGCCACAAGTGTAAAGAACAAAATCTTTTTATGGCCATCTCTGAGGATATTTCGAAAGAAGATGTAGAAACTCCCCTTGTGTCTGAGTCACCTGAATCCATTGACATAACCCCTCCCTTAGACCCTCCTGAAGTAGAACCAGTCATTTCCCTCAATGCTCTCACTAGCTTCTCTACTTCCCAAACCCTCAAGCTAATTGTTTACATCAAGCATCAGAAGGTCATCATTTTGGTTGATAGTGGCAACACCCATAATTTTATTCATCACCGCATTGCCCAAGAAACTCATTGCTACATCCATGCCATCAATAATTTCCAAATCATGATTGCCAATGGTGGTTCCATGAAATGTGGAGGGTGTTGTGAAAATGTGCATCTCCAAATTGGTGACTACCACCTAAAATCCCATATGTTTGCTATCGACATGGGAAGTTGTGACATTGTGTTGGGTGCAGACTGGCCAAGGACTTTGGGTCCCATTATCATTTATTTTAAATACTTAACCATGCAATTCGACCAGGAGGGCCACCAATATAAGTTCCAAGGCATCACTGTCGGTTCACCTGAGATCATTAGTTCCCATCATATGAAAAAGCTTCTCAAAAAAGGTCATTCAGGTGTTATTTCCCAACTCCATGACTTACAAGCAACAGAGACACCCTCGGTCCTGCAAGACCTCCAAGCCATCCTTTCTAAACATAAATTGGTACTTTCCACTCCCCAAGGACTCCCTCCTTCCCATGGTGTTCATGATCATTCCATTCCCCTTGTACCCGGAATCCTTCCTCCCAATATCCGTCGGTATTGTCACCCCTTTTCCCAAAAAAATGAAATTGATAAAATGGTCCATGAAATCCTTAATGTAGGCATTATCTACCCTATTACAAGCCCCTACTCTTCTCTTGTGTTCATGGTCCTAAAGAAAGAAGGTTCTTGGTGAATGTGTCTTGACTTCCGTACCCTCAACAAACTTACCATCAAAGACAAATTCCCCATTCCTGTCATTGATGACCTCCTGGATGAATTGAATGGTGCCCAATTCTTCACTAAACTTGATCTTCGTTCGGGCTATCACCAGATATGTATGAAAAAGGCAGACATCCCCAAGATTGCCTTTAGAACTCATGAGATCCACTATGAGTTTTTGGTCATGCCCTTTGGCTTGTGTAATGCCCCCTCCACCTTCCAAAGCCTCATGAATCATGTCTTCCATCCTTTTCTCTGCCATTTTGTCTTAGTTTTCTTTGATGATACCCTCATCTATAGAAAAACCTGGAAAAACCATCTTTCTCATGTGGATCGAGTTCTCCATCTACTCTCTCAGCACCAACTTTTCCTGAAACAGTCTAAATGTGTTTTTGGCACCTCATAAGTAGAATACTCGGGTCATCTAGTTGGCAAGGATGGCGTCAAGGTGGATCCTAAAAATATTGAATCTATGCAATACTGGCCTCACCCAAAGACTCTTAAGAGATTGCATGGATTTATGGGCTTAACAAGGTATTATCGCAAGTTTGTTAAGAATTATGGGAAGATTTCAATACCTCTCACTACTCTCCTAAAAAAGAACTCTTTCACTTGGACTCCAGCCACTACTCAAGCTTTTCAAACCTTGAAGATGGCCATGTGCACCATTCCAGTCCTTGCCCTACCCGATTTCACAAATACCTTTGTGTTGGAATGTGATGCCTCAGGGAAAGGAATTGGTGATGTCCTTATGCAAGAGGGTCAACCTTTGGCCTTTCCCAGCAAGAAACTATCTGAAAGAAATCTGGGCAAATCCATCTATGAAAAGGAAATGTTGGCCATTCTGCATGTCATTGATCTGTGGCACCCTTATCTATTGGGGAAATGTTTCCAAATTAAGACAGACCATCAAAGCCTCAAGTATTTTCTGGAACAATGCATTTCCTCCCCAGAACAACAAAAATGGGTGACTAATCTCTTTGGATATGATTATGAGATCATTTACAAGAAAGGCAAAGAAAATGTGGTTGCGGATGCACTTTCCTGAAAATATGAAGATGAATGATCCCTTTTTCTCTTTCATTCATTGTACAAGATTGGCTCCAAGCCATTCGCCAGGAATGGCTACAAGATCCCAAAAGTTCGCATCTGATCCAAAAATTGCAGTCCAATGCTCCAACTTCCCCAGGGTACTCTTGGCTCCATGATGAACTTCAATACAAAGGTCATTTGTATTTAAGTAAACAATCAAAGCTTAAATCCATGGTACTTTCTGAGCTTCATGCTACACCCACAGAAGGGCACTCCGGGTTCACCAAAACCTATGACAGGGTCAAACGTTCCTTTTTATGGGATGGCATGAAACAGGAAATTCGTAATTTTGTCGCTGAATGTGATGTGTGTCAACACAACAAGGGAGAAATAGTCAAATATCCGAGCACACTACAATCACTCCCGATTCCACCTGCTATTTGGAAGGATATCTCTATGTATTTTATTACCGACTTACCCAAATCGGGAAATAAATCAGTCATCATGGTGGTTGTTGATCGCCTTTCCAAGTATGCTCATTTTTGCGCCCTTCAACACCCGTTTACAGCATCCACGGTCACTCAAATTTTCATGGATCAGGTCTTCAAGCTTCATGGCATGCCACACTTTATTGTTTTTTATTGCGACCCAACTTTCACAAGCAATTTTTGGCAAGAACTGTTCAAGATACAAGGCACTGAATTGCATCTCAGCACAACTTATCATCCCCAAACTGATGGCCAAAAGGAAGTTGTCGGCAAGTGTTTGGAAACATATTTGAGGTGTTTTGCCTCAAAAAATCAAAATTAGTGGGCTCAATGGTTACCCCTATCTGAATGGTGGTACAACACTTCATACCATACAACTACATGCATGAATCCTTTTGAAGCGGTATATGGACAGAAGCCACATTCAGTTCTCTCATACTTATCGGGTTCCTCGAAGATCCAGGTGGTTGACCAAACACTTATAACTTGAGAGGCTATTCTCTATACCCTCAAAGAGTATTTGGTCATGGCACAAAATCACATGAAGCAACAAGAAGATCAAAGGTCGCTCTGAACGTCAATTTGCAGAAGGGGATCAGGTGTTTCTTCGACTGTAACCTTACAAGCAAACTTCCCTCAAGGCCAAGCATTGTCAGAAGCTAGTGCCAAAGTTTTATGGTCCTTATACAATTCTCAAGCATGTGCTATCAGTTAGCTTTGCCCAACCATTTGAAGCTACATCCTATTTTTCATGTTTCATGCTCAAAGAAGGTGATTGGAGCTAAGTGCCAAATTCAAACCAACCTTCCCGAGTTAGTTGAAGAAGGATCCATTTGGCTACACCCAGAAGCAGTTTTGGACCAGTGTGAGCGTCGCCTATGTCAGAGAACCATCAAGGAAGTGCTAGTCGAGTGGAGAGATACAACTCCAATAGATGCCACTTGGGAACCAACTACCATTCTGTAGCAATTTCCTCATCTCAAGCCTTGAGGACAAGGTTGTTTTTAAGGGGCGGACATGTTAGGGTCACAACCCACACATAGGTAGAACAATATCTCGGATGTAATAAAGGTCAATATTAATAAGGAATTTTAATAAAATAGAATAAGGCGGATGTAAGAAGACCTAATATAAGATTCCGCTTCTAGAAGGATCTTCCTCTAGATGCTTCTTTTAACAGAGATATTTAGTATAAATAGGAGTCGAGGGTATGAGAACCCTAGCTTGGATAATATTGTAATAGAGTGTTTCTCAACTGGAGGTTTCCCCCTCGAAGAGGCCTGTGAACATTGCTTTCAGAATCAAAGTGTTATTTATGTTGTTGTTCTTATATCATTTCAGTGCTATTGTGGTGATTGTTCTGGTTATATTGCGGTTATTCTGCCATTTCTAGCATTTTATTTATGTTCTGCATACTTTTTATATTTGGTATATTATAGATTCCATAGTTAAGCTCTTTTCAAACTCCTTAAAATTGAAAATATTTCTGAGTGATCTTGTCTTTGTCACACTTGTTAAAATGGTTTTGAATAGACGTCTTTTCGGTGCTAGTTTACCCCTTTTTCAAATAGAATAAACTACTTTCGAAAAAGGTACCCCAGTGGAGTCTTCTTTTACGCTTTGTCAAACTCTCTAAAAGTGAAAAAACGTCGATCTTACCTTCTTTGGGCTCGTTAAAATTACATCGAAGGACATTATCATTGTGTCTTATTAATCACATTTGCATCCTTTCATTTTTGGCCTAATGACGGCTCCATGTTGCTCTCAATTGAATCATCTTAAGCATGCCTTATATGCAAGCCTTGTAGCACTTTGCCTTTGCGTCTTGACACCTTGACCCATGGAGGAATTTTCCCGAGTTTCCTTTTCCTGCATATGTCTCCTTGCTATGAGCATCAGTGTGTTCCTTGTGCTTGGAACTAGTATGATTGTGACACTTTTTCCTCCTTTGTAACATAGCATTCTTTTATTCTTTTTCAAAGCTTTCCAGAATTATTGAAAACGACAAAAAAAATCAAACATAGCCCAAAAAGAGGAAGGGAAAAGTGTTTTCTTTTGTTGGCAGCACAATGAGTCACCCTTGGACAAAGCACATCCTTTTGTTTGTTCGTCAAGCTCTGGGATTTAATATGACCTTAGGAAGTTGTTCTCACTACATAGAGTTGTGTCCTCCTCCATTTGGTTATTCTTCCAAACATGTGGAGAGTTTGTGTTGCCTCATGCATCGTAAACTTATGTTAATGCCATGCTACCTGAGTCTCATCATTTTTCATGCTATTGTCCAAGGGAAGTTTTTCCCAGTTTGAGTTGGCCCTTCTGTAGCTTGTCTCTTGTCCTCATGCCTGACCATTCCAAAAGTCCAATCAAGCCCTTGTTTGAAATCAATGAAGTTTTATGCCTGATCACTGAGATCCTCTTGTCTGTTCTTGCCAAGCTGTCAAAGACCTCTGGGTAGTGAAGTCATACACTCATATTACACTCCTACCTGAGTTTTGAATATCTTGAAGTTGTTGCTCAAGCTCTGAAGGCCTTATCTCCAGCCATCAGGCGTCATTGTCTTCTTAAAGATGGATACTAGACATGTATATATTTTGATTTTGATATGTAGATCCATTGTGTATGACTCACAGATACACTTTATATAGTTATATGACATGGATCTGCAGTGTATTTGATTGGTAGCCATGATTTTATTTCATCCCGAGCATGGGTATGCCCACCTCGATGAGACAATTATTATTTTGCATATGGAACCTCCCAAACTCCGGTCCCTGGGCTCACTCGCTTCATACATTTGTAAAGATTTGTAATGTGTTTCGGCCATATGATTCTCTTATGACCTCACACATTAGGGGGCATCTATTATAACCCTAAATTTCACCATACATGTATACCTCCCAGCAAGCCATCTTACTTTCTATTTTTGCCAAATCCATCATTGAATAAATCTTCTAAAAACCATATTTTTGAAGATCTACGCACCCTACACCATGACTGCCCATGTACACATGCATTATTCACCTCTACAACTCATGTATGTATGCTAGCTGCACCATTACAACCCATGTATACTCACAAAAATTGCAAAAAATAAAAAGTTGCAAGGGGATACGGGCTTTTGGGTAGTTTCCTAACCAATTGACTACCCATAGTCAGTCACCCAACTGAATAACTATATTTTTGGCATATAAAAGAAGGTGTTGGGGTCCCATTCCTACAAGAAGCATGAGAGAAAAGAAACTTTGCCCAATTCAGTATTCCCCCTTGCCCCAATTATTTTCCACCACATTGTGAGTTTGAGCCAGAATTCCTTATTCCAACCCTTTTTCCTCCATTGCAAACCATTGCCATTTCCCTAGAGAGAACTGAAGAGGATAAAGATATGTGGAAGTAGTTGGAGCTTGGTGAAGAGGATCCCAGGACCGAGTTCGAGGAGCATTTGTTGGTATCATATTGTAAGCTACTCTGTGAGATTAATATAAAGAAGTAATTTTTCCGTCTCTCCAAATGATATCTTCAATCTTTATGATTTATTTATATTTTGTTATGATATCTAACCCATTAATCAATATATAGAATGCATGATCTTAGTTTCTCATTTGTCTTTTGGTGAATGCAGGTTGGCCTTGGGAGGAGAGCTGCAGTTGAGAAACAACAAAGCACAAAGGGATCGACACCGGACACGGGGTTTAAGGTAACCCTACTAGATCCCTATACTTTGCATCTTATGTATGATTATGGGGTACTGTCAAGATAGTTGTTAAAAGTAGGAGACTTTTAGATGGTTAGCTCTGCCTGCACTTTAGAACCCTAGTGTAGTCCATAGGGGGGTTTTCACACAATAGAAATTGGGTGTAGTTGTGTTATATTTGGACTTGTTTACCATTGGGTTGGATGTACTTGGTTTTGTGATGTTNTCAGAGTAGGAGTAGGAGGGGTAATCTTCCTGAGAGGGGTGTTATTGTCTTGGTATGAGGATTTTTTGGTAAGTGAACCTTTGTAACAAACATAAATATATATAGAATATGTAAATATAAATAAATAATCATTAAATAATAATAATTAATATATCCTAATGAAAAGACATGTTTTATCCAAAATACATGAATATTAATGAAAGGGAACCCTTGTGTGGGTATACATGGCCCTCATTTTTATTTTAATCAATCATCTCATTTTCTTATACATTTTACTCAATATAATATTATTTCATCCTAAATGGGTTACCTTATTCTACCCTACTTAAATTGGATATTCTTATAATTGTCAAACAATATTAATGAAAGGGCACCCTTGCATGGGTATATATGGTCCTCATTTTCATTGTAATTGATCATCTCATTTTCTTATACATCTTACTCAATACAATATTATTTCATCCTAAATGAATTACCTTATTCCATCCTACTTAAATTGGTTATTTTATAATCGTCAAACAAGATTGTTTGTCTCGGTGGTATCAGAGCTTCGTCTCGATCTGGCCTTTTGGCCAACCCCATCGTTTCAAAGTTTCTCTGAGTATTTGGTATTTTAAAAATACCTAGCCCTTGGCCACAAAAAAAAAAAACAGATATTCCATAGATTCTGAATAAGAGAAAAAATCAAAATTAGTCTATTGCAAGTTCAAAAAGAACCAGAAATCAAGAAAAATTGGAGAACAAATTTTCTAAAAATATATATGTCAGTCTACTTCCAATTGTCATTTATCGATTCAAAAGAATATTCACCCCAATTAATCTACCAACAGTATAAATTTAGCACTGTACAATAAAAAAATGTGTCGTTATACAATACAGTGAAGCAATATCAATCTGTACATACATTGTTCGTACAAGCAAACTGCCACCCACTACAATTACAACCATACTCTCTACCCATATCCTTACCTGGTAATAATGTCTCCACCGTCCGACCAACAATTACAAAGAAATACATTTACCGTGTAGTTACAGTTAATTAACCATACAATTCTGTCATCATTTGTCCATATGATTAATCAATCATTAGTACAACAAATTAATTAAATCAACCAATTTTAGCAATTGTAGAAAATTGAAACATGGACAGTCTTCAGTACCACCTCTGTGCATTGTACGAAGCCATACAAAAATCAACCGACAACATCACACCACATTTTTGTACCGCAGATGTTCGTACAATCACCAGTGAGGATATAGTGGTTCTCCACATTGTTGTTAAAGTACAAGGGTCAAATCTGCCATGGATATAGAAAGGTGCCACCCTTTACAATAAACTGTGACCTTAAAAAATAGTGATTATACATAAAGAAAAGAAATTACTTCTTTAATGAAGGAAATCTCAAAAGGGTGATTTTAAATAAAATTAAAGGTTGAGAATAGTGATTTTAAATTAAAGGGTGAAGTGGAAATTATTCACATAGTGAAAGAACAAGTATTAAAGGTTAAATTATATATATATATATATATATATATATATATATATATATATATATATATATTAAAGTACTTATATTTATACGAGGAAAAAGTAAAAGGGTTATAAGGAATATTTAAAGGAATATTATTAAAATTTACATTACAAGGTGGAAAAAAAGGGTTACTCAAGAAACTATTTATCGACAAAATCCAAAATGGACTCTATTAAAATTAAGGAAAGAAGATTTACTTATGAAAGTTATCCAATTTCATCTTACGGGTTTTCTATATTAAAGGGGAGTATTCAAGGAAGAGAGGTTAACATCATTATTAGCTTGGACTATAATGAAAATTAAATTAATATTGATTTGGCAAATCAATTATTAATTCCATATCCAAATATAATTGAAAAAAAAAGATTATTTTCAAATTAAGGAGTTGCAAGTGAAAATTGATAAATATGAATACATATCTAAATTCTATGTTACAACTATGTATAAAGAAGAAATCGACATCATTATCGAGATACCCTGGTTTAAAAATCTAGCTACCTTCATCTATAACATGGAGAAAAAGTTTGTGACATTTCCCCATAAGGAGAAGATGGTAACATTACAAGACACTACATCGGAGCTAGATTCAGTAACACAAGAAGAATTTAATGATATCTCATAAGTAATACTTCAAGAAAATAAAAAAGAAATGCAAAGGATGCAAAAAGAATCTGACAAAGTTATCACAGGAAAAAAAAACGAAGAAATTTCCCACTTAAAAGACTACAGTCAAAAACTACTTACATAGATCAAGAAGTCAAGGGATAGAAAACTATGTGTTCAGAAATTGGAACAAGAAAATTAGGACCTCGGAAATAAATTATTAGAAAAAGATGAAGAAACCTCTCATTTAAAGAACCTTAATCAAATATTATTGGAACAAATCATAATGTTGAAAGAGGAAAAATATAAGAAGGAAGACAAGAGAAAAGTCGACAAATCAGATAAGGAAGAAAACTCACGCCTAAAGGTTCATAATCAAAGTTTACTCACACAAATTAAGAAGATAAATAATGATAAGAAGTCGTTGGAAAATAAGTTAGAACAACTTAGCAAGGAGAAAGTATCAAAGTCTTCGAGTGAAAGAATCCAATTTGAGGAGAAAGGAACAAATACATATCCATTTATTATCACAACTCAGGAAGATGGAAAGCCAGCTAAAGAAAGAACATAATCGTATGTTGGAGTACAAATGATGGAAATTGCAAGTGTAAATATATCAATCAAGAAAGAAACATCAACGCATAAAGAAGAAAATAATATACTGAAATTAAACCAAGAAAAATCTACAAACATGATAAGGGAAAATAATGTTATAAGAAATCCTTATCGACATCCAAATCATAAGAGAAGATATCTTAACCAGTCGGAATATCAATGTCATTCACGACGAGAACAACTAACTTATCATTCAAAAAATATTGATACTAGTGTAATTAAGTCTCATGATAATAGTTCATTGTGGAAGAGCAATGTTCCACAAAAGATTATTTTAGGATGGTCTAACCATTTCATAGTTCGACGGTTCTACTCAACTATTCATCACACATATTGTCTTGTATCGTCAATATTGACAATGCCAAAAACAGAGAATCATGCAAAGGCATGGCAATCTAGAATGAAGATGTAAGGCTCTCCATAAATCAGGGATGATTTTAAGGATGGAAATTTATTTTAGAATGTAGAAACCTTGGCGAATGTTACTAATCATTCATATGTCAACTATAAATGTTTGGCGATATTTTTGTAAAAATATTCAAATTTGTAAGTATTTTATATAGTTTTTATAAACATTTGGCAATTTTTAAGGTAAAATGATTTTATCCTATAGAATTTTGGCAAATCATTTTTAAAATAGTGAATCTCGTTTTTGGAAAAACCATGGAAAATTAGCCCATGAGCGAAATTTATCCCCTAAAATCATCCTTGCCATAAATATGCTTTGAGGACAAATCATTTCTAAAGGGGAAGGCTATGTAACAAACACACACACACACACACATATATAGAATATATAAATATAAATAAATAATAATTAATACATCAGAATGAAAAGACGTGTCTATTAATGAAAGGGCACCCCTGTGTGGGTAAATATGTCCCTCATTGTAATTGTAATCGGTCATCTCATTTTCTTATACATTTTACTCAATATAATATTATTTCATCCTAAATGGATTACCTTATTCTATCCTGCTTAAATTGGATAATTCTTATATTTTTCAAACAATATTGTTTGTCTCAACCTTTGTTGCGCAAATTGTAATATCTAGGGACATCCTTTACTACTAGTGTATTTTCTACTAAAACATATTATATTTTCTCATCATCTGAGTCTATGAACCAGTTCCAAAGGAACATAGAAACATCTGGGCGAGTTTCCTTAGTGGTATCATCATTCACTACGTCACTTGGTTGTTCATCATTCATACTTTTTTGATCTAATAACTGATTTATAACCAAGGTTATGGAATTTACCCACTTAGAACATGTCTTGTCAGAATGGTTTTGTTGGTGATATGAGCATAAATCATCTTTACCAAAGATATCTAAATTTAATGCAAGTTGAGGAGCTTCAAGTGGTCTAGGAGGGTTGTTGTTTCTCTTAAAAAAAGGTGGAAATTTTTAGTTCTTGAATATCCTCCGTCGACATTCTTTTTTAGATATATGAATTTATTCAAAAAAAAATTGACCAACTTCACCACGATGTCAATATCCTTAAGTTCATTTTTGGGTGGCTTTGTTAGCATTAAATGTTTCTTTCCAGTCAACTTGATTTCCTCAGAGTGTGAGTGATGGTCATATGAGGACAACTCCCTCTCTATAGTTTCAACTTCATCTAAATTTAGAGCTATTGTGTCTCTATTAGCTCACTTGAAAAACATGCTTATGGAAGGGATAAGAGCCACAATGTAGTATTTGATTGCTAAGGATTATGAAGGAGTTGTGTCAACGATAAACTTGGTTAGGAATGTGAGAAATTGTTGGTTGAAATACTTCACTTTTTCCCTTTTATCCATTTTAATGGTTCCTAACTCCTTATACAAGGATGTGATTGTTTTTCGTTCACAAAATTTTCTAATAAAGAACTTCTCAAAGTCTTCCCAACATGTTATGGAATTAGGTGGAAAACTTAAGTACCAAATAGATGTTATGCCAAAGAAGGTGTAAGGAAAAATCCTACAGACCACATATTCATGATGAACATTTAAAAAGTGAGTAGCTAAGAATACATTTTTTATGTGATCCTATGGTGAGTCAAGTCTGTCCAGATCAAACTTGGGAAGGGCCTTATCATATTTCTTGTGAATTTTATGTAAAGGTATTTATAAATTTAAAGCACCTTCGGACATCCAAGGTGGGATCACTTCCCTTTAATTTCTCTCGGTGTTCACCCATGATTTGTTCGATAGTAACTTCGGGGGTTTCTCCTTCAATGTTGTGCTCTTTTTCGGGAGAAGTAGGAGGAACTTGACTCATAGGTATTGGTATGTCTTGCAAAATTGTCTTAATCATGTCCTCTACATAATAAAAAAGAATATTGGACTTATGACTAGGTCGATTCACATGAGTATTCCCTCTTCTAGGGAGCCCTAAAGCTATAGGTAACTTGCCAAGTAATTTAGCGTATGTGCGGGTGATAAGACAGGTTTCGATGAATTATTCATAGAGTATTTGATACTAAGTTTTTTAATGTGTTTTAGGACTACCAATAGCACTTTTGAATGTAGGATTTGTGTCTCTGTATGTGTCCTCTTGTTCTGAATTAATGGGAGGAAAAAGGGTTTGAGAGGGAGCACTTTTAGTGGACTGACCATAGTTATGTAGAGCATTTATGTAATCCATACAATTCATGCCCTTCTTCTAGCACCAATTCTATTGATGTGGAAGAATTATCCTTGCAACAGTAAGGGGTACTCCCCAGTGCACGGTCCCAATTAGATTATGCACCATTTGGTTTACGAGACCCATATGGAATTTCGCCCGACTTCCATTTATGGTGGTGAGGGTGAATATGTATAGTTGTGCAATAAAATATGTAGATGAATATTATGTATGAATATAAATATAATCTACTACTACTCTATCCTATCCTATCCTAGCTAGGAGAAAAACTAAAGTAACCAAAGTGAGTTGTAATGAAACTAATCTCTACCAGAAACTTCACCCAAAAAGTTGAAATAAAGGTGCAAAGTTAGAAATGCATGCATACATACATATAACTAGAACATTCCAAATTATATTTCTGCATACATGACAACTCATGAACTTAGGCCTTATCAAAAATTAAGAAAGAATAACAATACTGTAAAATAACATTGCATGCATCAGATTAGTCTATCATAAAATATCGTTCTTGCAGTCCATGTGATCAGCATACATTCCACTTGAAATAGTTCACAACAAAACAACCACACATACAAGTTCTTCTCTCCTTCAAAAAATGGCCTTGGGGGCTTCTCAATATTCATTAACACAGTATATGTCATTGAATTAGTTCTTGAGTTTATACAATGCTTGAGGAACCCATAAAAATGGGTATATTCTATTTATATCCCTTTTCCTAAACATTTTGTGACTCTTTGTATTCCCTTAAAGAAGTTGTTACAAAATTGTTCATCTCCCTTCTTCTTGATGACAAGTGTATAAATAAAATACAAAATTGGGAGTAGTTCAAAAAATAAAAAATAGGGAGCAGGTAATAGCAATTTTATATTTTGTATTTTGTATTTTGTATTTTTATGGATTTTTGTCCAAGAGATATGCTACCCATATTTTCAGTTCATCATGCAAAGAAAAGAGTCAACGGTATCCAAGCTCTACTATGGTGGATGTGTGAATCTCCATGTTGTTGTCGAGGGTCTACATATCTTTCAATAATGTAGTCATGAATGCCTTAACTATAGCATGGACCTTTTTCGGTTGAATGAGGTTTGTTGTTACTATGGTGGCTGCCTCGATTACTTCTTGTATGTGACTTGTGTTGTCTTATACCTTGTCGACCAGTTCCTCCATTATAATATTTTTTCCAAGCTCCTCTAGCTGGGGTAGTCGGCACAACTTGAGTATTTCTTTCATCGCTTTGTGTATGAATGAATATATTTCTATTGATCTTTTCATTTATTTGTCTCCCTATTGTCTCGGTTGTTGGCAGGGGTTTAGTGCAAAGATGTCGATTTTTATTTCACTAGTTAAGGGGAAATATAGCTCTATCGGTGCATCCGAGTTCTCTATGATACATGTATCAATATTGTTCATGCCCTCCTGGATAATATTGAATTGTGTGAGCTTGGTTGGAACAGTGATATGTTGGATTATGACAATAGAAGCTAAGTCTTGGAACATGTGTAAGTGAGCATACATATCAATAAGGGATTCTTCAAGCTTAGTCCTTATTTTTTCTATGCTTTCCTTCAAACTCTCAAGGCTTCCCTCATCTACCTTTACCTATCTAAGATTCTCCTCAAGCTCTATAATCCTTGCTTCCTATTCCAAACTCTTTCGGCACATATTTTAAACGTTCTATTCTATTGCATTCCAAAAAGAGAATCTAGGTTAGGTTATGGATATTGGATCTTTTCTAACATGTTTTGTCATGGGGATCTGTGTAATGACTAAGATTGGGTTCCCCCATGCTACCAAAAATTTCTTCTCTTGTTCTTGTACAATTCTACCTGATGCTTTTTCATATATGAACATCCTCAGGTTGAGTACATCATTTAGCCTGAATGAAGTACCGAGTCCCAAACTTAGTCCGTCGAATTGTGTATGTCTGTTGGCACCAGTTGTTGATATCTCATGGATATTTGTATCCATTGGGACTATCTAATCGTTTATGTCTTCCTCGTATTTCTCTCTTTGTTCTTCCTCTGCTTCTTTGTCAATCACTTCCTTCACTGCTCTCTATGCTTCTTCTATTGTTGTTTTGCATGCTGCATCTTTTTTTGTTTTTTCCTTTTGATCACCTTCCTTCTGGGAAGCTACCATTGTTGCAGCCTCTGATTTATCATTGCCTTTGGATTCTCCAACGATTTTCCTCTTTTTCTCAGTGATTTCATTCTTTTTCTTGTGAACCTTCTCTTTCTTCCTCCTTTTTTTATCTTCCAGTGTCTCTTATTCCTTTGTTGATCCTGATTATGCAAGAGAGAAAGCAAGGGACGCCCTTTCTTCTACCTTTTCCTCTTCTTTCTTTTTGGATTCTTCTCATGCTCTATCTTCATCTATAATCCTCCTTAATGGTTTTCCTCGTCTCTTGAAGGTGACCTCATCATAAGTTATTGCACTACGATTTATCTCCTCCTCCTCCCAGACTTATGTTGTGTATTCCCAAGGCAAGCCTACCTTATTGAAATGTTCTTTTATGATCCCCTCAGGGTTGTGTCTCCTCAACCTCTCCTCTCCAAAATGGTATGAGACTAGGGTGTTTACTTCTTCCTGTGCTTGTTTGGTATTCAAAAATGAGTAGACACCAATGTATAGTGGGAGTGATGGCCATATTTCCTTATTTCCTTGGTTTATCATTCCTCCTACTCCCTGGATCATTGTTTAATATGCCACCTCCTAGAGTACTAAATTGTCTAGTACAAATCAAGGGAGGAGATGGAGGTATTTTGGGGCTCCATACACCTTGATATAATTATTGTTCTCCATAAGGTATCAATCCTTGATCCTTTTTATGATGAATATCTCGTTGTCAATCATACATGGGTCTGGCATGCAGAATATGAACTCGTACAAAGGAGACAAAAAGTGTTCGCAAATATTTTGGTATTTCGTCTTGTACATTTTCTCCCAGAGAACTTTGTAGTATATTTGAATTCATTTGTCTGATGGTTTCCATTTCTACCCCACCTTTGGGTATTGATGGCCTATGCACATGATGTCCACGAGGCATGAAGACATGTGGAAACTTGGGAAAGTTTATGGTTGAGCTTCTACCATTGCAGTGATGGCTTATGTGAGGTTGGTCAACAAGATGTCATCCCAGTTAAATGATAATCCTTCATCCATGCAGTAATAAATCAATGAAATCTGTGACAAGGAGAAATGGGAGGAGGCATATTGTTCCCCACATGGCCTACATAGCATGGATACCATGTACTAATAAGGGATCCTTAGTGCAGTTGTAGGGTACCCTCCCTTGTGTCTGATTTCAAATTCCTTGTTTATCTTGTACGACCTGGGGAAAAGATCCTTGGTTATGTATTCGAACTCATGGAGAAGTTTTTTATCTAGATTCTTAGTCCCCTTCTCAATATGATAGAATATTTATAATTCTTTGGGTCGAAACAATGTTATAGGTTCATTTCAAGAGTTACATACATATTTTTTCCCCAAATGTAAATGCTTCAATATCCAATCAATGGCGTCAGTGCAAGGGAAAACCACAACACATGATGCTACTATGAATATTCCAAACCTTCTAATGTTCTTGAATATCTTAAGTTCATCTTGGTCTTCAACATCAATGGATAAGTTATGTTTTTCAACATATGATACAAATTGCCCCATCTTAGTGCATCCCCTTCCTTGTCTAGGAGTCTAGACGTTTTGTCATACATGGACCCAACAATGTCCAGTTCTTATTCAATTTGTTGGCCACTTCCATATGCCTCGGTGGTAGGTTTCTTATTGGTCACTTTATTTCTTGGAGACATGTTTGAACCTACAAGGTGAAGATGGGATTAGTGTAAGGATAAAAAAATAATTGATACATAAAACTAATCTGTCTAAGTATCTTCAAATACCCAAGGATTCTATTGATCTGATGTTGGGTGGAATATCCTCATCCGATGATGAGTGTATAATGGAAAATATAGTGAAAACTTTGATGAGGGTTGGAGAAGGAACCAACTCAAAAGAGGTTCAAAAGGACAAAATAGGAAGGCTTAGTGCCAACTTCTCCGATGAACTGGTATGGAAATCAGAGAATTTGGTAACAGGTTTTCTAAAGTCTATCGGAAAGGTTAATGTGAAAGGTTTTGATATAATTTAATGTACAGTGGGCCATTTATTCTCATGCGCAATGTCTGCATTATCAAACATTTTAGCATCCTTTCCAGGGAGGATTTTGAATCCTCTTCTGAACCCTAATGACACTTCGAAAAGTTATCCCAAATCCTTTTCCCTAGCTTTCCTAGCGAATCCACCCAAGGGAAGTTCCCTTTTCACCTTTTTTATGAGCTCTTCTTGAAGCTCATATGGTGACTCCACCATCCTAGAACCCTTCCTCCTCTAATCCTTTTCCCCCTGGAAGGTTCAAACCTTCTAAGGTCTACCAAAGAAGGCCTCCCCTCAACTCTCTCATTGTCAAAACCCTCTTCCACGATACCTTTCCCCTTTCTCCAATGGATCACCCTTGGGAAAAATAACTATACAACCCCCTTAACATGGCCATCATCCCGAGATACCCCACCACAATGCTAAAAGAGTCAAACAAATGGTTGCCAAAGTTCCCAGGAAACAATGTAGTGATTGTTGAAGATCATCTTTACATCATAGGTCGGGACATGAATAATGTAAACATTGAGCATAAGGATGTAGCCATGAAGCTATTGGATTCATCATTGACTAAATAATCTCTCAGTTAGTTTAGAGGCCTTTCGAACAATCACTTAAAATCCTATGAATATTTTTCCAAGTTGTTTAAGAGTAGATGGTCAACGAATAAAGACAGTGGGATGTTTGTAGCTCGATTCAATTAGATAAAGAAAAAGGAGAACAAGACATTGAGTGTTGGCACACGGGAAGACCTAAAGTTCAAATCTAGTAGCACACCAACAAGCCCTAACTACTGGCCCTTTCAGCAACACCTGTGGAGAAGATGCAGTCTCTCCTGAAGTAGCAATAGGGGGTTGCAGGACACATGTGTCTACAACCAGAGGAAATTCAAAGTGGATCTAGAGAAAAAACACACAACAATCTAGAGATTCTTTACCATGCTTAAGCTTACTTTGAAAGTTATATCTATGATCTAACACAACAATGCAATAATTATATATCAGATAGAAAAGAACACAACATCAATCACACAGAACAACAAGATATATGTGGTTCACCCTCTCCCTAGAGCTACATCCACATAATTGTGTTTCTTGATATATTAGATGAAAACATATAGTTATATATGTGAACTTAGCTTGCGGATCTCTCTCTCTTTCTCTTATTCTCTCCCCTCCCTGCGCACCCAGCTGCAGGGTTCATCTTCACACCTAGATGAAGATATTACAATACAAGAATGCTCTCACAACACAATACTTCTCTCATGCAACAAAAATAATCAATCAACATCAACAACCATTCCCCACTCCTCTACATCTTTATTTATACATTACAATGACTCTCATACAACTTAGATCGAAGCCTAATTTTCAAAACCCTAAATACCAAAACCCTAGGTGTCAAAACCCTAGGTCCCACGCAACCTGTATCTTAAGGGCTTCGCCAGCCTGTTCTTCCTTCTTTTCCACAAGGTGCTCCAAATCATCTGTTGGTGTCTTTTTCTGCTTGTTGAGTTGTCCATGATCCATCCTCTTTGTTGATATTTCTTCCTCGATATTCTCTTCCAACGACTAGATTTCTCTTACTTTGCTCCTTCTTTTCTGCTTCTTTGACCACTTCGAACCATTCTCGGTTAACGTGCCTTATGTGCAATTCGTACTTTTCTCTTATTCCTTAATCTTATCTTCCTTCCATAACCAAGGGAAAACAAGCCCCCAACACTCACCTGTGACTCATCCCAAGTCACTGCAGGGTTGAACCTTCGGTATCACTTTGACTACAGACTATGCAGAGTAGCCTGTACTTTCTTCTCTGTCCCACCCTGTTGTGTGCAGACTGTCTTTTCTGTGTCTGGTACCCAGTTTCAACTGCACCTGGTACCTAGACCCTTCTTCCTTTGTTTTTACTAAGAGATGCGAGGCAACTGATTTTCATAATACAATTTCAACCAGCTCCCATTTACTAAACCTTTCTTCCATTCTCTATTCAGGGTCTTCAACTACGCAGCTCCTCCTTCTATAACATAGGCAACCTCATATGGCCCAAGCCAATGTGTCCTGAAATTCCTTGGATGCTTCATGAATTTTATTTCATATACCAATACCATATCTCCTTGCTTAAATGCTTTATTCTTGATATGTTTGTCATGGTAGGCCTTTTCTCGTTCTTTTTGTACCTGCTGATGAAATCCTGCAATAAACCTGTCTTCCTCTAGTTCCACCAACTGCGCAATCCTATCTTGTACATCACCTGTGTCATCCATAACTATAAATGATGCAATTATTAAGCTGGGAACCAAATATTCCATAGGTGCCACTTCTTCCAGGACATAAACTAACTTCAAGGGAGTCTGCATTGTCATCTTTTTGCAAGTGGTTCAATAAGCCCAGAACATCGTTGGCACTCTGAAATCCCAATCATCTCTATTCACACTTCAAATCTTCGTCAATGATGTCTCCAATATCTTATTGAAAGCTTCGAATATACCATTCTCTTGTGGGTGGTATGGTGTACTCTTCTGATGATGAACTTCAAATTCCTGAGTCAAGGCTTCAATAGCTTTTTTGATGAAGTGTGTGCCTTGATCACTCATGAGGATCTTTGGGCATCCAAATCTGGTCATGATATCATCAAATATGAATCGCACAACTATAGTTTCACTATAGTTCTTAACTGCTCTTGCTTCTTCCCATCTAGTCAAATACTCTGTCATAGTGATGATGTATTGGGCTCATGTGTGTTTCCTTGGTGGGTTGATAGGTCCCACAAAATCAATGGCCCATTTCTCAAATGCCTGTAAAGTTTTCTAAGGTGCTAAAGGCATCTCATCTCTTCTAGAAGGTTTCCCCACTCTTTGGCATACATCGCAGGCTCTGTAGTATTCCTTAGCATCTCTGTGTAGCGTGGGCCACTAGAGGCCATCTCTAAGAACCTTCTATGTTGTTTCTTTCCCTGCATAATGTCCTCTTCCTATGCCTTCATGTGCTTCTTCCAGAATCAGTGGTCTTTCTTCCTCCATAATGCATCTCCTCAAAATCTCATATGGTTCCATCTTATATAGTTGTCCAACTATAAGTGAAAAATATGCAGCATGAACTACCATTTGTTTCTTCTGAATAATTATATACTCACGGGGTTCCATTCCTGTAGAAAGGAACTGGACTATCTCAACAAAGTGATCATCAACTTTTCTTATGGCTAGAACATGTGCATCTGTTAGTGTATCCTCCAAACTAGTAGGTTCCTCTCCATGTTCTCACCTAAACAAGTGGTCAGGTCCCTTTTTCATTCTCCCTGTCTTGAACACAATCTCAAAATCATATTCCTGGAATAAAAATAGCCATCTGAATATTCTTCCCCCCAACACTAGCTTGTTGACTAAGTATTTCAATTCAAAGTGATCAGTGAACATCTTAAAATTTCCTCCCAACAAGTAGTATCTAAACTTTTACAGCGCATACACCATAGCTAATCCTTCTCTTTTGGTTGTAGTGTAATTTCTCTCAGCTGTAGAGATATTCCTGTAGTGGGTGGTAAATATATATTGCTCCTGGTTGTGCTAATACTGCTCCTAATGAAATAGATGAAGCATCGACATGAACATGGAATTCCTTACTCCAATATGGGAAAACCAGAATAAGCGCAATAATCATTTTCTGCTTTAGTGTGTCGAAGATCTTCTGGCATTCCTTTGACCATTGAAACTGACGATCTCTGTTTAAAAGATTTTCCATGGGTGTTGTTATATGTGCATATCCCTTGATAAACTTTTTGTAGTATCCAATATGTCCCAGTGCAGTGCGCAACTATCTAACCGAAGTAGGGGGAGGTAGATCAACAATGATGGCAATCTTGGAAGGATCTACCAACAACCCCTGCTTACATACAATGTGTTTTAGTAATACTCCAAAAGGTGAAAGGAAGATGCACTTCTTTAGGTTCAGGGAAATCTGAAATTGCTTGCACTTATCTAACATTAGTCTCAAACATTCAATATGATTTTTCAATAAGCTAAAAACAATCCAATCATCAAAATATGCTTCCAAAAATTTATGTAAAAATTCCTTGAATGCTTCGACCACCACCCTAGAAATGATGGTTGGTGGATTCTTCAATCCAAAAGGCATCATAGTGTACTGGAAAGAACCCCATTTTGTTGCAAATGTGGTCTTATGTCTGTCTTCCTTAGCAATCCTAATCTGGTGATAACCTGAAAATCCATTTGTGAAGGAGTAAACTTCTTGTCCTCCTACATTATCTAACACTTCATCAGTAAATGATGTAGGGAATGGATCATGTAAAAATGCATCATTCTATTTACTTAAATCTAAATAGATTCTGATCTCTTATGACTTCTTATCCTGGACCACCATAGGGATAATCCATTATGATTCTTCAACAAGTTCTATGATTCCTACTTCCAACATTCTATCTAATTCAATTTGAACTTTCTTCTTATACTTGGGATTCAGTCTGTAGGGTCTTTGCTTGACTGGCCTTGCATCTAGTTTCAAAGGGATCTTCATTTCTCCCATGGGCCCTTTAATGCATTTCATGTATGTGAACTTGGTTGGAAACAAGTCCTGATATTCATGCAACAATTTTGTAATCTTATCAATAGTGGAATCATCCCAATAATCTCCAACGTTGGCCAACTTAGTTGCTTGCTCTATTCCAATATTAACTTTATTTGTTTTAATTGGTTGTCCAATGAAAGGTAGTTCAATCCCTGTCCCTTCTATGTCTCTCTGTCCTTCAGTTTCTTCGATTTTCACATTCCTAGGATCATCATCTTCATTAGCATTGATATTGTAATAACCCTGTAATTTCTGAAGAGGTGCAGTCCATTCATCTTCTTCTTGCTCCAAAGGGAGGTTAGGTGCCTCCTCAAATACTTTTTGTCTTACAACTTGTAAATCCTGATCTACTGTGGGGTGCTGAATTTCAAATAAAAATGTAGCTATAAGGTTCTTCTTCATACCGTACCAATCTGAAGTGGTAAGGCACAATTCTTCTTGAAGATACCAATTGATAGGCTTAGTATCCAAGGTATTAATGAACTTATGCACCCATTGAGATTTAGGAATGTTTATCCATGCCTTCTCACAACTCCGCACATGGTCCTTTGGACAGCTCTGACCTGTGTATCGAACTCTCACCCTTCGTGTAATGTCCTCGACCATCAACCCCACTGTCGGGAAATGCTACTATGCGGAAAATTCTCATACTTATATATAACATGCATATTAAATCAAATTAAGATATTTAACATAGAGTTATTTCCATCATATAGACTTAAGTAGAATTAAAATAAATCCACTTGCAACAGAATACATCATAATATTACAAGCATCACAAACATGCATTTTAATTGAAATTAAACACATAATGATACTTATCTTTGAAACTATAGTAAATCCACCAACTACGTCCAGACCTTCCATGAACCTCCCAGCCTTAAACCATGATGCTCATCACGCTTAGTAGTGGGTCACCCCCGAGCTGGGACTAAGCTCCACCCAAGGCAAGGGAATCCTAGACTAGGCTGAGGTTACAGTAAAACTGCACATAGCAACCAAAAGGATTCTCTCCAGGATCCTTCTTATGCCCACTACTAATGGGCTCTCATTCCCCACATGCCTGTTCCACCCGGGAGTATACACCTTCACAAGCACATTCCATCGGTGCTTCACCTCCCTCTCTAGGTCTCGGAAACAAACTGAATCATGAATTCTCAGAGATCCGTAGCTGGTGTTGGACTCTCTATGGGAGAACACCACTTCCCAATAGACTCTCTCACCTAGAGAGAGCTACTCACAAGCCTAACAACTTGCCTCTTCTACCACGAGACTAACAACCCGCATGTTCAATAAACTCCTCAACTCATCTCCAGCCAGGTGAGGATAAAGACCACGATACAACACTCATTCACATAGGGATGACAGTAGCAACACCAGATGAGCATGGCACTGTCGGTGGCAACAACCCACACTAAAACACGACACAACTAAGGCGATTACTCAAGTGTCAGGTTCCTCAGAAGACACAAAATGGTTCACGAATTTTTGGTTTTCAGGTGCCTATGTGAATATTTCAAAGGTCGAATGCAGAGGCCGCAGGATTCATGGAAATACACTGGTCAGCTTCACGGTTCTTGTTTTCTGGATGCGTGACAAGAAAATTAAGCAGAGGTCGATTACAGAGGTCTCACAGTTTTAGACAAAGGATCGGGAAAACTGGCAGAACCCACCCCCAACTCAGCTGATGCTTCATCTTTTAACTGCATGCGCCCAGGTCGACACTTGTCTTCCTGGAGCTGCATGAGTTCCCTTTTTTCACACATTGGAGCTGCATGTGTTGCCTCTCCCAGGACTTAGGATAAAAACCATGTCTTTCACATATCTTTGGAATAATAATAAATTATTATTCTCAAGGAATTAAGCCCCTAAGATTAGCCCCTATTTCCAACCTTTTATCCCCTTTTCCCTTACCCACCCTATTGAATCTTGGTCCCCCACCACTCTTTCTTCATGGTGCATCTACATGCAATGATGTTTATATATTATATTAATGATCTGCATAATTACATATACAAAATCAGGCTCTTGGCCTTTAACAATTAGGCTCTCCAGCCTAATAAACACATAATCCCACCATCTTATCAATACTCAACTTGATTAAAATTCATAAACATGATTACAATTCATAATATAATAGGGGCATGTCCTTGGGGTATTACAATCCCCTCCCCTTATTTTTGCACTGTCCTTAGTGCAACTTTTAAACAACATCAGCAAGATTTTCAAAATCTTCAAAAAGATGCGGGTATTATGTCCGCATAGCATCCTCATGCTCCCATGTTGCATCCTCGAGACCATACTAGATCCACTGGACCTTTACTAGCCTTATGGCTTGATTCCAAAGATATTTTCTTTTCTGGTCCAATATGCACATAGGATGCACTTGCAAGACACCTTCTTGCTTCACCTGAATCACATTCCAATCAATAACATGATTAGCATCAGGTATATATTTCTTAAGCAATGAAACATGAAACACATTATGTACAATAATGGATGCAGGTAATGCAAGCATATATGCAACTGGCCCAATACTTTCTAGGATTTCAAATGGCCCACAAAATCTGGCTACCAACTTGGCGCAGTTTCCCAGCTTCAGGGAACTTCTATTGGTTTTCACTTTCAGGAAAACATGATCGCCCACTTTAAACTCTCTGTGGGTTTTGTTTTTATCATCATAACTTTTTCTTCCTGTCTTGGGAAGATTTCAAATTCTTCTTAATCTTCAGCATTTTCTCTTCTATTTCCTTGAGCAACTCTGTCCCAACCACCGCCCTATCAGCTAGATTATGCCATCTTACTGGAGTATTTCACTTTCTTCCATAAAGTGCTTCAAATGGGCTCATCTTCAATGATTCTTGATACCCATTGTTGTAGGCGAATTCTACCAAGTGTAGGTAGTCTTCCCATTTAGATGGTTTGTCCATCACATACATCCTCAGTGTGTCTTCTATTACTTCGTTCACCCTCTCTGTCTATCCATCAAACTCGGGATGATAAGCAATGCTGAAGTTCAGATTTGTGTTGAAACCTTTTAACAAACCCTTCCATAACTTTGAGTTAAATTACGGGTCCCTGTCAGAAACAACTGTCTTGGGAATACCGTGCAATCGTGCTATTTCCCTCATAAAAAGATCAGCAACGTTAGCTTCCTTGTGAGTAGTCTTTAATGGAATAAAATGGGCATATTTCATAAGATTGTCCGCCACCACCACGATTGAATCATGTTGCTTGCCCACTCTGGGAAATCCTGTGATGAAATCCATTTTCACTACCTCCCACTTCGACTCAAGAATGGGTAAAGGTTGCAACAACCCAGCTGGGTGCATGTGCTCAGCTTTAACCTTCTAGCACTCCATACATCTGGAGATGTATTCTGCAATCTCTTTCTTCATACTTGGCCAAAATAAATGGCTCTTGACAACAGCCACAGTTTTTTGATATCCAAGGTGCCCAACATAAGGCACATTATGCATTTCATTCAAAATCATAAGTTTCAAGTCCTAGATATTAGGTACATAATTGTTTTTCTTATACATAAGTGTTCCATAAGTTTCCAATTATAATTTTCCACTTTCTATGGCATCTTACCTTGCTGTAGATTTGCTACCAAATCCCTGTATTGCAAATCTACATTTGCAGCCTCCAAAATCTTTCCTTTAATGTTAGTTTGGTACATGCTAATGGTTGTAACATGCAATTCATGCACTCTCTCGCTGAGTCCATCAACCACTTTGTTGTCCTTTCCTTTTATATGCTTGATATCAAAGTCATACTCACAAATAAAATCTATCCACCTACTCTGCCTCGCATTCAAGCTTGGTTGATCAAACAAATACTTCAAAACATTATGGTCTATCCTCAGTTTGAACCTCCTTCCCATGAAGTAATGCCTCCATTTCTTTAGAGTGTGTACTATTGCTGCCAACTCTAAATTATCATTTGCATAGTTCCTTTCATGCTCTTTCAACTTTCTGGATTCATAAAAAAATATGAATCCATTCTAACTCAGGACTCCTCCCATTCCTTCTTTGCATGCATCTATGCACACTACAAAAGTATTCATTCAGATCTGCAATCCTAAGGATTGGAGCACTAGTTAACAACTGCTTCAATCTCTGGAAGCTTCTCTTACATTCCTTTGTCCACTAAAATTTCTTCTCCTTCCTTAGCAAGGAAGTGATAGGGTGAGCTATCCTCGAGAACCTTGCGATAAACCTTCTGTAATAACCAGCTAGACCCATAAAGGATCTCAATTCTTTCATGTTCTTTGGCGCTGACCATTCTATGACGGCCTCAATATTTTCAAGATCTACAACTATCCCATCCTTTGAAATAATATGCCCCAAGTAATGGATATGCTCTTGATAAAATGAGCACTTTCTCAAATTGGCATACAGTTGGTGCTCTCTTAGCACCTGCAACACCATCCTCAGATGTTTTTCATGCTCTTCCTCTAACTTGGAATACCCCAGAATGTCATCCAGGAAGACTATGACAAACCTGTCTAGATAGTCCTTGAATACACCATTCATTAGGCACATAAAACCAGTGGGTGTGTTTGACAGCCCAAACGACACCACTATGAACTCATAATGACCATACCTTGTTCTAAAGGAGGTCTTGTTGATTTCTTCATCCTTTATTCTTACATGGTGACATCCCGATCTAAGATCTATCTTCAAAAATATCTTCACATCCTTCAATTGATCGAAGAGGTCATCAATCCTCGACAAAGGATACTTGTTCTTTACAGTCACTTTGTTCAATTGTCTAAAATCGATACATAATATCAATGTCCCATCCTTCTTCTTCACGAACAAGAATGGGGCACTCCAAGGTGACACAGTTGCGCATATATACCCCTTCTTCAGAAGCTCTTCAAGTTGCAACTGAAGTTATTTCAGCTCTGGTGTACTCATTCTGTAAGGAACTTTTGACACTGGAGATGCTCCAGGAATCAAGCTTGCAGAGAAGTCAACATCTCTTTTCAGAGGTAGTCCGGGTACCTCCTGAAATATATCCTCAAACTCCTTTAGTACCACATGGTCTTTGATATTTGACACCTTATCCTCAGGTGCTTCCTCCAAGTGGGATGCAAATAATTGACATCCTTTCTTGAAGCACTTCTTCAACTGCATTGCTAATATTTCTCTGACAACAACAACTTTAGGAATTCCTTGGACTATTTTCCGATTTCCTTCCTCATCCAGGCAAGTGATTGCCTTATTACAATAGTCCAAGATGGAATGTTGTTGGTCCAACCCGTCCATCCCAATTAGACATTCATAAGAACCTCAAGGCAGAAAATTCAATTTAGCCTTTGTGCTCAGTCCATTCATGTCCACTGGACAAGACTTAACTAACTCAGTGACTTTTCTCTTGGTTCTTGTAGCCATCTACACTAACCAAGACTTTTCATGTTTTCTTCTCGACAATTTCAAACTTTCCACCACTCTAGGATCTATATAACTATGGCTAGCCCCTGAATCAATTAAAATAGTAAAGGCATGGTTGTTGATCATATCTTCCACTTCAATCATGTGCAACTGATATTCAACTTTCTTGTTGTCTAGGGATGCATAGATCCTTGGCATTCTACTGCCCATGTCCTCCAGTGTTTTAGCTTGTTGAACATTATGGACAACTCTCACTTTGCCATTTTTGTGGGTGTTGATTTTTTAATGACAAAATCAGAAATATTTCATTCACACATTTCGTCAAACAATTAGCAACCTAGAGATAACTGTCTTCTTAAATTTCAGAAATGCATACCCACATTCAGAAATTTCTATAAGCAGAAATACACATTGTTAAGCAAAATATGCAGTGGAAATTCACAATGGACAACGACCCATAACTCACAGAAATTTAGGCAACTGTCAGAGAAAACCCCAATGTGGGGAAACCCAACGAGAGAGAGAAATCTTATTATTTTGCTTCAGGAAAGTTTAGAACAGCATCAATAACACTTTTTCATCCAAGAGAAATACCTCTTACAGCAAAAAATTGTCCCCCACAAATCTGTCTTGAAAACCGTGCCACAGTCTGCACAGTTGTATGGATTTGCTGAAATTTGGCACCTTGAAGTTCATGCCACAATAGGCTGTTGTACCTTCTCTTCTGTACGGTCGTCCTCCTTCAAAAAATTCTTCAAGAATGCCTCGAAAACCATGCCCAAGCTTGCCTCAGTTTTCGTGCCTCAAGAATGGTGTTGTACTGCCTGTATGAATCCGTACAGCACGGCATGTCCCAGCAAATAACATTGCTGCAAATCAAAACAGAAAAAATCCTCCTTGGGATTTGCGCCCTAGCTCTCTTGGGAATCATGCCCTTCTTGATGTTCACTTTCCTCTCTCAAGGAATCTCTCAACTTCTCCTCTCGTCTTCTCCGGTGTGTCTTTCTCACATCCTTAAGCATGTATATGTACTTTTCTATTTTCCCAAGAAACCCTAACTTACATAACCAACTCAATCTAATGGCTATCATAAGTCTAATATGAGGGCTCATATTTAATGCTCCTCATTAATTACAAAATAAGTAATAAATGCTCATTAAATACTTTTTGGGTCCCACAACTTAAAAACACTTTAAGTTATAAAGTACATTCACTTTATAAAAGAACTTTATTTAAAAAGTCACTTTACAAATAAAACATGTCTAGGAATTATGACTTTATGTCCTCCCGATGAAAAAACACAAAAACATGAATGAGGACATCCCTTGTTATATTTCAACACTCCCTCTTAACGAGGAATGTACTCGTTGCCATCTCCATCATCTGGTCCCATCATACTGTGCTCTGTAGAATCTCCCTCTGAACTTGGAGCCATCTGCAACACCTGCACAGAACTCGAACTAGAATATCTTCTCTTGGCAACCTCCCGGAACCCTGAGCTCACTTCATCTTGAGCATCGGTTCGATCAACCTGGCTAATCCTTCTACCAGTGCTCAGAAGAGACTCGCTCTCTTCTCTTGAAATGAAAGACTGATACCTTGGCGCCACCACAGTCTCAAAAGCCTCCTCATGCTCCTCATCCGACGCTGAATCACACATAATAGGTTGTCCTCTCAACATATACAACCTATCCACCCAGTTACCGATCAACTGCATCTCTACTGGATCCACTCCCTCTCTGTAGATAAATACATGTTTCCTCTTGAAAAATATGCAATATCCTACATTCTGCAAGGCTGAGACTGAGAGTAAGTTAACACTCAACCCTGGAACAAAGAGAACTCCATCAATCTCCAAGAGTCCCCCAAACTCGAGTTGGAATCTAACATTCCCAACTCCACGTACATATCTCGCCATACCACCTTCATTTACCACCTGTCGGCCAGGACCAATCTCTATGAAGTCTGGGAATACTCTCCACATTCCCGTCATGTGGTTAGAGGCTCCGCTATCCACAACCCATCTGACATCACCTCCGAATCCTCCATTGCCGACACTGGAAACTAGGGTAACCAAAGAAAATTCCCTATTGAACTTTGAAGCAAAGTCCTCTATGGATACTATAGTAGTTGTCTCAGGATCCTCTGACTCCTTCTTCTTCTTCTTCTTCCTCTCAGGACATTGAGAGGCAAGGTGCCCCAACTTGTTACAACAAAATCATCTGACTTTACTCAAGTCCCTTGTGGAACTTCCTTTCTTCTTTCTCTTTTCCACAAGAGAAACATTCTCATCAACTCTGTCTATCTTTTGATCACTTCTCTGAGATCTTTCCCGAATCTCCTCCTGAGTGAAATCATCCCATAGTCTGCTCCAATCTGGTAGATGCTCATGACCCACAACGCACTTCACGAAGACTTCCCAATCTTTGGTGAAGCCATTTAAGGCTATCCTCACCAACTCAGAATCCAAAATGACCTCTCCAACAGCTGCCAACTCATCTTTAAATTGAGCCACCTGGGTAAGATAAGAAGAGACACTCTCCTCCTTACCCATCTTGGTATCATGTAGCTTAGCCTTCAAGACCATCTTTAGGTTCTCGTTCTTTGCCTCGAACAAGTTTTTAAGTGCATCCCACATTTCCTTGGCAGTCTTTTTCTCAGCCAAGTGTGGGATAAGGTGATCCTTCACCCCATCCATAATAATCCTCTGAGCTTTAGCTTCCTTTACCTCATGCAAATCCAAAGCAACAGGATCTGCTGCAGGAGCTGCTACAACAGAGCTTACATAGTTATAGATCTTGTTCTCTTTGAGAACGGCTAACAAACGAACCTTCCACTGCAATTAGTTGGAAATGCCATCCAACTGATCCTCATATCTAATGCTTCCAGCCATATTCCCTGTCACAACTCAAGGAAAACAATCACACCCTTTTGCCCAAATATCACACTACCCACTGTCAGAGACAAAGCTCTAATACCATGTTGATTTTTTAATGACAAAATCAGAAATATTTCATTCACACATTTCGTCAAACACTTAGCAACCTAGAGATAATTGTCTTCTTAAATTTCAGAAATGCATACCCACATTCAAAAATTTCTATAAGCAGAAATACACATTGTTAAGAAAAATATGCAGCGGAAATCAACAATGGATAGCAACCCATAACTCACAGAAATTTAGGCAACTGCTAGGGAAAACCCCAATGTGGGGAAACCCAACGAGAGAGATAAATCTTATTATTTTTCTTCAGGAAAGTTTAGAACAACATCAATAACACTTTTTAAGCCAAGAGAAATACCTCTTACAGCACAAAACTGTCCCCCACAAATCTGTCTTGAAAACCGTGCCACAGTCCGTACAACTGTATGGATTTGTCGAAATTCGGCACCTTGAAATTCATGCCACAACATACTACTATACCTTCTCTTATATACGGTCATCCTCCTTCAGAAAATTCTTCAAGGATGCCTCGAAAATAGTTCCCAAGCTTGCCTCGGTTTTCATGCCTCAAGAATTTTGTTGTACAGCCTGTACGCATTCGTACAGTATGACCTGTCCCAACAAATAACACTGCTGCAAATCAAAATAGAAAAAAGCCTCCTTGGGATTTGTGCCCTAGCTCTCTTAGGAATCGTGCCCTTCTTGATGTTCACTTTCCTCTCTCAAGCAATCTCTCAACTTCTCCTCTCGTCTTCTCTGGTGTGTCTTTCTCATATCCCTAAGCATGTATATGTACTTTTCTCTTTTCCCAGGAAACCCTAACTTACATAACCAACTCAATCTAATGGTTATCATAAGTCTAATCTGAGGGCTCATATTTAATGCTCCTCATTAATTACAAAATAAGTAACAAATGCTCATTAAATACTTTTTGGGTCCCACAACTTAAAAACACTTTAAGTTATAAAGTACATTCACTTTATAAAAACACTTTATTTAAAAAGTCACTTTAAAAATAAAACATGTCTAGGAATTATGACTTTATGTCCTCCCCATGACAAAACACAAAAACATGAATGAGGACATCCCTTGTTATATTTCAACAGTGGGGACAATCTTTGTACTTGTGGTTCCCCTGATAGCCCCAACAGTGAATGGGAGTATACCTTGGCCTTTTTTCCCCTACATCATCCATTCTCGGCTCTCTAAACGATGGTTGTCCTTGAGGACTGTTTCTGAAAAAGGGTGGCTTAGTTCCCTTCTTCCTCTAATCCATCTGGAATTTCTTCTTGTCTTCCCAAACCTTCCGAAATGTAGGATTCTCTCTTTGTTGCTCATATAAGCATTTTTCTCTTCTTATAGTTTCTTCCATGGTATTAGGGTCATCATACTAGATCTTGTCACCAATGGAAGGTGGCAGTCCACTTAGATACCTTTGAATCTTGATAGTCTCAGTAATTCCAAAAATATTCATTCGTACTCATCAATCGTCATGCTACCGAGCTTGAATTCAAAGAACTCTTTCATCTTTCTGTCATAGTATATTTTAGTCATGTATTTCTTCTCGAAATACCTCTTGAATTATTTCCAAGTGATATCTTTCTCTCTAATGTGTTGCACCTGCACAATTTGATCCCACCACATGGATGATTTTCCCTTCAGTTGATACATTGCAATTCTTCCTTCTGCACGAGAGGAATAATTCTGTAGTTGGAAATATTTCCTCATGCCAAGCAACCATGTTTCGGCATCTTCCTCCTTATGTTCTCCATCAAATGTAGGAGGCTTAATCTTGTTCATTTCACCCTTCAATTTATCCACTCCAGATCTCTTGTGATTTCTGGTAGGATATGGGCTTGAACTATTGTGTGCCCTCCTCTTGGAGTGACCTTGGGAGTGATGATGGTGTCTACCAACACTCCTTGATCTTCTACCCTCAAAAGTATGGTGAATCCCTATTTTTCTCGAGTCTCTCTCCTTGTCCAAATTCTTTTATATTCTCTCCAAACTCTTTATCAACTTTAAGTTGAATTCTCCCCATTGTTTCTTAGCTTTCATGAGATTTCTGCTATCTGCTCGGTGAGTTTGGGCATCTTTCTGCAATCTTTCAATGACTTTCATCATATGCCCCTCCTTATCTATATCTTCTACATACCCATTGGAGTTTGAACCTTCAACTCCCAAATAAACATCCATCCCTTTAGCTTCGTTCTCTGAACTAGAAGCATTATGTGTCTCCTCCATTTCTTTGCACTCAGTGTCAACTCTAATTGGTTATGGCACTTGTTAAACTTATGCAAACACAATGTGCAGACAACTGGAATTTTTCAAGCCATCAATCCTTAACAAATCCCACAACATTCATAAACAAATCTAATTCAAGAAAACATTAATTTTTCATTCTCTGTGATTTTCGTTCAATCAAGAATCCCTCCAGATTTCTTCTTTCAGAGCTCTACTCTGCTAATTTTTTGGGCACTATCCCCTTTCTCTTAGTCCCCCAACCTATGCGATCATGAGCGTGATCAAGCGCTACATAAAAAGGTGCTACTTGAGTCTTCATCCCTCAGAAATTTCAAAGCACAAAACAATGATCTCTCAGAGTTTTGAGTTACCTAACTTGCGAAGTAGAGTGGTTCAACAGTCCATGTCTACACAATCATCCAACGACTGACACAGACTATGGAACTTCAGGCATTTGAGTTCTGGGACTTCAGGACTTCGGAAGTTCGGAGCTTCGAGACTTCAAAATTTCTCACACTTGCTTCCTTTCTATCATTCAAATTATGAACTCTCGGCTTCTCTATCCTTTGATCCCACATAGTACAATCATCACCAACTAAGGCGATGGCACGTGGTATTGATAGAAAGGTCCATGTCACCACAAGCGACATCATCTGGCCCCACCACGTCTACCCTTTCACTTCAAAAATTTGGGCTTCGAAGCTTCATATTTTGGGAGTTTCAGCTCCTCTACTCTCGATTTTGCCCGGAGCACATTTTCCCAGAGTTCGCGATCTACCAACATGTTTCCTCCTTAACGATCAATGGCTATGAGTGACTTCGACACTTTGGGCTTCGGGAATTTCAAACTCACAGCACTTTCCTCCTCATGAAGTACACGATCTCTTGACGAGTTTCCTTCGCAACAGACAGTTGCAATCTACTTCAGGACTTTGGGAGTTTGTCACACTCCACACTTGAAATCCTCCGAAGTGAATTTCCTTTTCCTTACTAGACATGGATCTAATGATCAGGCTCTTTTCCTATGATCTATGGTGTAGATTCCCTTCGGGATTTTATGCCTCAGCGCATTCCACTTCTCCTGATTTACGAAGTCCAAAAGGCTTCCAGGATAACCTTCCTACACCTTCTCCGGATCTGACGGTCATAAAGGACTCTCCTTTTCCAAAACAGATCCTATGGCTCCAACACCCCAAGTGTTGAGCTCTCTCTCTCTCTGGTCAAATACCAAGACGATCGCGGTCTTATTCTACTGCTACTCCTCCTGAGCTTCGTAACACGACCAAGTAACCCCTTTTCACTTAGAAACATTCTAAGGTTCGAAATTGGTTCCATCCGAACACCATTTCCACTCAAAACCTTGGGTCCAAATACCACTTATCCGGCCCATCCAGGATCAACGTTAAAACCATGGGCTCTGATACCATATTGTAACGTCCCCGGCCATCAACCCCACTATCAGGAAACACTACTACAGAAAAATCTCATACTTATATATATAACATGAATATTAAATCAAATTAAGACATTTAACATAGAGTTACTGCCATCATACAGACTTAAATAGAATTAAAATAAATTCACTTGCAACATAATACATGATAATATTACAAGCATCACAAACATGCATTTTAATTGAAAGTAAACACATAATGATACTTATCTTTGAAACTATAGAAACTCCACCAACTACATACAAACCTTCCACGAACTTCCCATCCTTAGACCACGCTTCTCATCATGCTCAACAGTGGGTCACCCCTGAGCTGGGACTAAACTCCACCCAAGGCAAGGGAATCCTAGAATAGGCTGAGGTTACAGGAAAACTACACAGAGAAAGTGGAAGGATTCTCTCCAGGAGCCTTCTTATGCCCACTACTCACAGACTCTCATTCCCCACATGCATGTTCCACACAGGAATATACACCTTCACAAGCACAGTCCATCAGTGCTTCACCTCCCTCTCTGGGTCTCAACAATAGGCCAGATTAGGAATTCTCAAAGCTCCATAGCTGGTGTTGAAATCTCTCTGGGAGAAAACCACTTCCCAACAGACTCTCTCACCTGGAGAGAGTTCCTCACAAGCCTAACAACCTACCTCTTCTACCATGGGCCTAAAAACTCACTTATTCAGCACACTCCTCGACTCAGCTCTAGCCAGGTGAGGACAACAACCACGTTTCATCACTCATTCACACAGGGATGGCAATAGCAACAACAGATGAGAATGGCACCACAGGCGACAATAGACCAAGCTAAAACATGACACAACTAAGGCAAGTACTCAGGTGTCGGGTTCCTCAGAAGACACAGAACGGTTCACGGATTTTCGGTTTTCAGGTGCCTGCGTGAATATTTCAAAGGTCGAATACAGAGGCCATGGGATTCATGGAAATACACTATTTGGCTTCAAGGTTCTCATTTTTAGGATGCATGACAAGAAAATTAAGCAGAGGTCGATTACAGAGGTCTCACAGTTTCAGACAAAAGATTGGGAAAACTTGCAGAACCCACCCCCAACTCAGCAGACACTTCATCTTTTAACTGCATGTGCCCAGGTCGACATTTGTCTTCCTGGAGCTGCATGAATTCCCTTTTTGCACACATTGGATCTGCATGCATTGCCTCTCCTAGGACTTAGGATAAAAAACATGTCTTTCACACAACTTTGGATTAATAATAAATTATTATTCTCAAGGACTTAATCCCCTAATCTTAGCCCCTCTTTCCAACCTTTCAACCCCTTTTCCCTTACCCACCCTGTGGAATCTTAGTCTCCCATCACTCTTTCTTCATGGTTGGTCTGCACGCAACGATGTTTATATATTATATTAATGATCTGGACAATTATATATACAAAATTAGGCTCCTGGCCTTTAACACGTAGGCTCTATAGCCTAATAAAAACATAAGCTCACTAGCTTATCAATACTCAGCTCACCAACCTACAAAACATTATTACAATTCATAAACATTATTACAATTCATAATATAACTGGGGCATGTCCTTGGGGTATTACACTTCGACTTGGTCTGAAAAGCGCATTGTCATCAAAGTGAAACATTGTACCCACTCCATGATGTTGTTCTTGTGTGTACCCCACCATCTTGCTGACATTGCCTTCAAGGCTTCATCCAGTGCCAACAACCTATGTTGTACTAGTACAATTTCTTCAAATTCCAATAAGAATATTTCTAAATTATTTAAATCATCAAATGTGAGCAGATTACTTACTTATGTGTCAATCCAACGAACCTCCCTGGTTAATCGGGAACACCTCCACGCAGAAATTCATACATTATGTTCTGCCAATTCTCCAATGCTTCTTCTAAATATGATGAGCATGCACTTTCACTTCGCCAGCTTAAATTTTCATTCGTCGTAGGATTAATGTAATCCTATTGTCTTGTTGTCAATTTATATATATTCTCTATTTCATAAGCTGTTGAATTACTAAGAGGGGGGTGACTCAGTAATAACGTAATTATAATCCTTTTTCTTCAAATTTTATATCAATGTAGAATTGTTATCCAATAATGAGCAGTAATAAATAAACAATCACAAACATACACAGTACACCAATGTTTTACGTGGAAACCCAAATTAGGAGAAAACCATGGAATGCTTTTTCTTATATGTCTTGAAGAATTACATTCATTGGAAGCACCAACTTCCTTTGTTTTCCAACTACAACTAGAAGGAGGCTCCAACCCCCTAGTTTCTCAGGATACAACTTGAGGGAAGCTCCAACTCCCCAAATCTCTGGCTACAACCAGAAGGAGGCTACAACCCCCAATGTTCTCCAGCTACAACTAGAAGGTGGCTACAACCACCTGTCCTTGCCTCGTCCTGCCACCCTGAAGTAGAAGTAGAACGATGGAACCACTGTCACACTATCACTGTGAGATATACAGTTGTAAACCTGTACCAATAAATCTGAACCATGCATCAACCATGCATCAACCTGTACCTCAACCTGTAATCAACTTGTACCACAAACAAGTGCATCAACCATGCACCAACCTGTAATCAACATGTACCATAAACAAGTGCATCAACCATGCACCAACTTGTAATCAACCTGTACCATAAACAAGTGCATCAACCATGCACCAACCTATAATCAACTTGTACCATAAACAAGTGCATCCAACCATGTACCAAGTATGTATCAATCATGTGTCAACTACTCATCAACTATGACTCATCAATATGTACCAACATCATCAACTATACACCTCATGTATGTGCACCAACTCATCAACTACTTGT
>ML796321.1:102656-115033 GCA_009831015.1 Picea engelmannii | reverse complement strand
TTAAAAACATCTTCTAGGTCACTTGGCCCTACTTTCCTTATTTTAGGGTTGGGTCCACTTCTAATTTCTCCATTAAAATTATTATTGAAATAATTTATTTTGTATTCACTTTGAATTATAATACACTCATCACTTCACTTTATAATTTACCTTTTAAAATCTCTTAAACCATTTTGATTACTTTGACCTTTTGGGGTTTCTAGATGACATATGAGGGTCCTCCAACTTTGTAAGGCCATAACTCTCAAACCGTGAAGAGTTATGTGACGTTCTACATACCACTAGAAATGGAATGACATGTACTATCCATATAGAATAGTATTATTTGAAAATATATCATAACTCATACCATTACCCATCAAACAAACTTGGGTCCATTACCCAAACTTGGGGTCTCCAACTTCTCATGGCCATAACTCTCTAACCGTGAGGAATTATGTGACGTTCCACATACCACTGGAAATGACATGACAAGAACTATCCATCTAGGATATTTTCCCTGACAAATTCACTTTCCTTCATCTCATTATTCCACAATTAAGCATGGGTTCTCTTACTCCACAAAACGTCTTCCCATGAGGGCTTTCACCATAAGGGGACCACTTTGGAGTTCATACATATTTACTTATTATCAACCATGACAAAACAATAATGAGTCATATTTACATCAAACACTATTGGGTCCATTACCCAAACCGTTTTGCTACAGGTCTTTCTTCAAGGGTTGACATCAATGACAACCAACCTTAATCAACATAAGCACGGTCTTCTTCTCTAATAGGTTTTGTGTATATGTGACCTTCATTAGGATCAAGAGGTGCAATGACCCTAAGACCATCACCTTAAAATGTCATTCTTATTTTCTTTAAGTCAACAACAATTGAGTTGTTGAAATCCCAATTAATGCCCAACAACGCAGGATAAGGACAAATATCATCAACTATCTCAATCACTTCAAAGTCTGCAAACGTCCCTACCCCGTCGATGTCCACCGGGACATGCTCCAGTATTCCAAAGGGGCTTATTACCTACTGATTAACCATCATGAGCCTGATAGGAGAGTAAATCAAATTAGGTTTTCCCATCAGTGCCCAGGTCTTCTTCGTCATAACATTGACTTATGATCCCAAGTCGAGGACCACATAATCTATGTCTTAGTCTCCAATCTGAGAATTAAGGTGTAGTTCCTTGTTTTTCCTTCTCTTTCTAGATACTTGATGTATTCAGTAGAGGATCTACTCTTCCTATCTCATACTATCTCATCAAGTGTTGTATTTCTTGCACAGCTCTTTCACCCTTAATCAAATTAATGCAAGTATATAAGAAATCCACAAGCTTTCTTACCTCTTTTCCTTCTCCGGGCGAGGCAGACTGATCGAAAGCCAGAGGCATTCCATATTATCTCACTTCTGGTTGTGCCTTAGATGAAGAATCTTGTTCTCTCCCAAATTCTCTTCTTGCCTCTTTGAACATCTTCTTTTCCTTCCTTGGATCAAACAATTGTGTCTTCTCTACAGCCCTTCTGATCCTTGATCCCTCCATAGTATTTTCTGGAGTCACCTTGTCTTCTCCAGTAAAAACACCTCCTCTATTGATAACAGTGACTCTAGGATCCTCTCCACGAGGTTCCACTGATATCAACTGCACTTGTTGGTTCCCACCCCGTCTTTCCTAAAGTTTCGCCAGAAATACTAGACAATATTCAATAACATGTTCAAATGAGTTGCAGTAGCTACAAGTGGTACAAGGGTTCTGGCAGTCCCTTTCCAAGTGACTTGGTTGGGCGCAGTTATAACATATGATCTGACCTAGACCTCGACCCATGCCTCCTCCTTGTCCTCTTCCTATGAATCCACCACGAGGGTTGAAGTTTCCTCTTCCCGGGGAATTAAACTACATAGCATTTCCCTCCTGTTGTATTTCTCCTTGAATCCTATATGTATAACTTGACCTTTCATGCAAGAGGTCATAAGCCCTACAATCCTTCTCATTATGCCCCACAGATTTACAGAATGTGTACTAAAGATTGGTAGGTGTCTGGACATATTTTTTCATGTAATAACATTCATCGGGACGATGTTTATTTCTACATACCTCACACTAGGATAGAGTAAACTGCTTGAAAGGGCTTGGAGCTCCAGAGGCTAAGTACTCATTAAATAGGGGAAAATGCTCCTTGTCATGGCCCTCTTATTTACATCTAATACACTGGATGTCTTCTCTTTTATATTTTCCCTTTTCTTTCTTCAGATCTTCGACCTGAAGAGATAATATAGTTAGCCGACTCAAAATTTGACTCATACCTGAGCTAGATTCTCCCATAGGAGCTGATTCTAGTTTCATGGAAATATCCAATGCATCGGCCTGTGAAGCGACCTTTTGTTGCATCAGAGGAACTCTGATGTGTGGTAAGAGGGAAGCAATGAACCATTCCTTATTCTGCTTGTCTAGAATCTGAAAACTCAATCGGCTTGTCAAGGTCTTAAACCTTTGATCAGACTCCGAAATAGGTTTAGCTACTCTCTGCTTGATTTCTTTTAGTTATGTAATGCACTCTGACTCCGAACTAGGTTTCTTGAATTCTGCACTCAACGCAGTCTTGATATCGTTCAGTGGTTTCGTCTATATAGTTCCTTTAACAAACTTCATGTACCAGCTCAGTGCGCGGTCTCTCGAGGTAGCACTAAATTGAGCTCTCTTAACAACTTAGTCATTGACTTGCTTAATACTCCATACAGTTTTGCATAAGAATTAGTGTTGGTCAAGATATTCAGATCCATCTCCTCTAAAAATAGGTAATCTCATTTCATCTGCCATAGATCTTCCTAGGTTTCTTGACAGAGTATGTACTGAACTACTGGTAACAGTGCTCTGAGTGCTCTGATAACTCTGACTACTCTGGTTACTTAATGCTATTAAAACAACATGAGGAGTAGTAGTACTTACTTCGATGGTAGGTGCAATCCATGAAGTTACTAAATATTCTTGGCGAGGTTCTTCAATCTTCCTCTCCTCTGCCCTAAAGGACTCTGAATATTCCTCATTCAATAGCTCTTCTTCCTCTCCATTATAGAACCATTCGTCCTGTGCTAGTGGTTTGTGATTATGCTCAAATAGGTTCACCAGAGGGACCTCTCTGAATGATCTCCCACTGTGTGTGTGTCCAAACTCTGTTTCATTGTCATTGTCCAAGTTCTTGAACATTAGATTATAAATTCGACCGATTATTGTATCTTCAATATGTTCTTCTCATGCAATAGTATCTTGATCTTCAACTTCAAAAAGTGTAAAAATTTTCCTCTAGGTCCCTTAAAGAAATATGTCTCTACTTGTCTATATGACTCTACTCTGTCAATAGAAGAATCAGTAATGTACCCTTCAACCGTGCTATCAAACCAGTGATCTACTGCTCTTGACATGATGTTATCAACTCTCTTGACCTTCTTGATCATCGTCGACGTCGAAACCACAAATGATCTAGATCTTATTTTTAACTGGGTATCTGCTAATCTAGCTAACCGCTCGTATAGCTCTTAGGAATTCCTCCAAAGAAAATCTCATGTATGTCGGTGAAGATGTACCTTCCCAACCAGTCTTTTGTACTAATACTAGGGTTCTTATTCTGAGCTTCAGCAAAGTCCTTCTCTTGTTCTTCTATACACTTCTGAATTTTTGTCTTCAATGGGAACCACATTGGCATTCCCTCAAGAATATCTCAGTCCTGACAACGAAACCATTTGTTGGCACACGGGAAGACGCAGGGTTCAAATCTAGCAGTGCACCAACAAGCCCTAACTACTGGCCCTTTCAGAAACACCTGCGGAGAAGATGCAGTCTCACCCAAAGTAGCAATAGGGTGTTGTAGGACACAAGTGTCTACAACCAGAGGATGCAAAGTGGATCTGAAGAAACAACACACATCAATCCAGAGATTCTTTACCACACTTAATCTTACTTCACAAGTTATATCTTTGATCTAACCCAACAATGCAATAATAGTATATCAGATAGCAAATAACACAACATCAATCACACAAAACAACAAGATATACATGGTTCACCCTCTCCCTAGGGCTACGTGCACAGAACTATGTTTCTTGATATATTAGATGAAAACATATAGTTCTATATGCACACTTAGCTTTCATATCTATCTCTCTTTCTCTTCTTCTCTCCCCTCCCTGCACACCCAACTACAGGGTTGATCTTCGCACCCAATTGAAGATCTTACAATACAAGAATTCTCTCACAGCACAATACTTCTCTCACGCAACAACAATAATCAATCAACATCAACAACCATTCCCCACTCCTCTACATATTTATTTATACATTATAATGACTCTCAGACAACCTTAGACCGAAGCCTAATTGTCAAAACCCTAAATACCAAAACCCTAGGTGGAAAAACCCTAGATCCCATGCAACCTGTATCTTAAGGGCTTCACCAGCCTATTCTTCCTTCTTTTCCGCGAGGTGATCCAAAGCATCTGTTGGTGGATTTTTTCGATTGTTGAGTTGTCCACGATCCATCCTATTTTCTTATCTGTCTTCCTTGATATTCTCTTCCAATGGTTAGATTTCTCTTACTTCGCTTCTTATTTTCTTCTTTTTTGACCACTTCGACCCATTCTCGGTTAATGTGCCTTCTACGCAGTTCGTACTTCGCTCTCATTCCTTAATATACGCTTCCTTCCATAACCAACGCCCAACAATGAGTGAATTCAATACCAGATTTGACATGCTGTATAGCCATATTTCGACAAATTTCCATCCTATAGTCGTATCAGTCTGTATCCTCTATATGAATTCTTTTGAAGGGTAATTTTACTTTATTATGAAGGACAAGAAGCCCACTTCTTTGGCACAAGATAAAGAATACAATATTGACATTGAAGAGAATATCCTTGATTCGAGGGTGGATCCTTTTCAGTATCCTCATGTCAAGACAGAAGAAAAGACTAAGGCTTCCAGTAGTAGTTCTCCTGATCTGATTTCCCTCTTGACTCAGAATATAGATCAAATGAGTACTCAATTTACCCAGGTACATAACCATATCATGGGTCATTTGACTATCGTGGAAAGAAATCAATTTAATCCCAGACCTCAGTTTACCTGACAATAGAGATATGCCATGGGTTGGAAACCAAGGCCTCAACAAGAGGAGAAGGCCCATGATACTTTGAAACCAGTTGGGATGGTTGACACATAAGCTTGGTGCCTTCCATGCCAAGAACCTCACAAAGAATATGAGTGTCCCCGATGAGATGAATATTATTCCGATAGTATGAATTTCATGGATATGATATGCACTTTCCAAGAGGAAAAAGTCACACAAGAACAAATCAATGAAGCCAGGAGATGGGGGGGAAGAGAGGGAAAACTCTGGGCCTTGAATCAATTAACAGATGATCAAAAGGATTTAAGGAGGAGGGAATGTTTGACCTACACTAGAAGAAATAAAGCTTCAACCCCTCCATCACATCCTGGTACTCCTCTTTCATCAACAAATAAGGTGGCCCAACCACCTCCACCTCTAGTACATGAGTTGCTTCCTGATCCAATTCCCATAGATGAGATTAAGTTGAATATAGATGTTGCACCCATGTTTGGAAAACTGAATATGATGGTCCCAGTGACAGATATGTGCAAGATCCCTTTTGTGAGAAGGGAAGTCTTGAATATGTTATAGGTATCAACCAAGATGAAATACCCTCCTATCATTTTGAACACTATGTATCTCGATCAGAAAAAGGACAAAAATCCTCCCTTCTATCTTTCATTGAGCATGAATGGCCTCCTCTTAACAATCGTGTGCTTGGTTCTGGGGATTTTGCAAATTTCATTTAATTTAAGGTGATGGAACAACTTGGTTTGAAGACAACCCGACCTTGTGGAAATGTATGTGGTATTGGCTCTAAAAGGTTCAAGGTTTATGGGTTATGTGAGGACATTGAGGTCTTTTTGATTTATTTTCAACATTTCATCCTCCTCGTGAACATAGCAGTGATCAAAGTTTCAGATGCTTGGGAAATTATCTTATCGAGGAGTTGGTATGTTTCCCTTGGGGGTTTCCTTAGCATGGATCTTACCCATGCACACATCCCCATGGGAGAATGGAAATTTTGAGGTATTATATAGTCGAGAGAGAAATGACTACACAAGTGAAGATGATTTCAATGAAGTCCTAGACACCATTGAGTACAATCCACAAGACTTTCCCTTCATGCAAGAAGAATCCATAGATATGATTCCCCCAAAGGACATATAAATACAAAGAGAAACTTTCAAAGTACCAAGGGAAAGAACTAGGGTCTATCCAAATTTTGAAGAAATAAGATGAAGAGCATGAAGAATCCATCAAAAGGATGGTCAACACAGAGCCTCCTTCCTATCCATACATTGAGAATATACCTTACATCAATTTCAGTGATGGAATTCTTTCACTCATGTGGGGTAATAAAAATGGCAAGCCCAAGTATGAATAGAGAGATGACAACTCATGTCTTGGCCCTTACATCGTCAAGAAAAAGTTCGATAAAGAAAGATGCCATTACCAGTGGATGGATGTCTTCTCCAACCTTATGTTTAGGTTGCATGACTTCTTCAAGGCCTGGGCCCCAGGTAAGTAGGTAGGTCATCTTTCTTTCCTTTCATTTTCATATTGATTGCTCATATTAGTTTATATGCATTTCATATTTCATTTTTCTCTACTTCCATATTGATTTCATGCTTATTTTAGAATTTTATAAAAAATGCTAAAAAAAATATTTTCTATATTAGTTTCCATTTGGATTTTGATGTATATAGATTAAAGGTGATAGAACCACCCTATATTTTATGTTTTTTTGTTTCAGCGTAGTCACAGGTCCACCCAGATATGTTTTGGTTCTCATACACTCCACGACGAGCACATGTCCCCAGGTAGGAGCCAGATGTTATCCCAATTTTGTGGGATAGCTAAGGAGATGATGTCTTGAGGCCCTCAGGTTGCATATATGGAATGTCAAGAGACCACATGACCAAAATTTTCCACTTTCACATACAAAATCTCACTCTGTCATCACATTCTGATCCATTTTCAGTGCATCCACCACACCATCTAGATTCTGGAAAGAAAATGGGGCTTGATCCATGCAATACAAGTCAGGTAATCACCCTAATATTTAAGGAATTTAAACATGTTGTATTTGTTTTTCTTTTTATTATAGAATGCATGCTTGTACATTATTCTTTTGACCATATTTCACCTTGGTGAGTGTCATAGATTTCCTAGTAAGTGGCCAAACGCTAGGGAAGGTTTGTGACTAGGGGTCCCTTAAGGCGTTATCATACCATTCCTGACCATACTTACCACCTTCCGCTCATTACACTCCCATCATATTGTATTCTTCTAGTCCCTTTGAATTTAGTGACCCAAGAAGGGAATGTACCTCATTTCATGGGAAGAAGGGGTTGCAGGCCCAGAGGGATTGTTTTTGGCTAAATTTATAAAAGCCTAAATATAGATCTTCCATATGCTTCGCCTAGGTATCCCCAAGAAAATAATGAAACGCTTCTCTGTAAGAAATGGTGGACCTACAAAAATAAATGATAGTGAATGCTTAAGGGGTTAGTTGGAGGATGGTAGGTCTCATCACGAGGCATCCTATCATGATCATAGGTATTTAGCAGTATGACATTACCAGCATCTGATCACCAAGCCATGGTAATGGCTCTCAGTTACACAACTAAGAGAAAGGGGGTATCATCACGAGCCAACCTTCTCATTTCTGCAAGGTATTTGTGAATGACATTGTCTTTATATAGACACCAATCCAGGACAATGTCCTTCAACTTGTCCATTAAAACATGAAATAAGAATGGAAATAATATGGTCTTGGAAAACGTGCATCGCAAATGAAGGTGCCACACACCCTCTACAAAGGAACCCATGGATGAGATAATACAATCCCTTGTATTTCATGAAACTCATCGAACTATGAAGTCTAAACCCCTTCCACCTCATCATTCACTGCATAACCTTGAAATTTCATCCGTGGAAGCACAACCTACTTGAGGGCTTTGGTCTATACCCAATAGGAATTTTATGACACCCCTCCCATACTTAAACTTGGTCAATTGCATAGGGTTTTTTAGAATTTGTTTAATTTGATGAGGTAGTTTTGATAAACATGTTTAGGTGCCTTGATTATTGTATGTGTTTTATACTTTTCATGATATATTTTACTTGATATCTTTGGAGGGCGTACCCTTTTTTTTGTAGGACCTTTCTTGGTGGCTAGTTTTGGAAGAACAAGCCTAGATTGAGCTTCCATGGGGCAAGGATCCCACAGGTTGGATGATGAAGGCCCGCACACCAGATCACAGATACATGCCTTTGGAGGATTACATGGCATCACAGAGGATCTTTCATATCCGCTATTACCCAAATGACTTTCCTAGGAGAGGCAAAATGTCATCTTTTGAGGCTTGAAATCATGCTTGAGGGGGTTTGGTGGTGATGGAGTTATCACACATTGACACTTGGAATGTTTTGATCAGAGGAGACATGGATTGACCCTAGCACACGATGAGGATGCTCAAGGATCCCCAACAACCTCCATTTTCTTCTCCAACAACTTGCTCAAAGTGTCAAAATGTCCCCTAAAGGGGTGATGTCAACTTATTTTTAGGGTTTCTATTGTGTTAAAGTGAAAATTAAATATTATTATTTGGTTCAAGAGGTAAGATAAGGGTTGTTGACCCCTCATCTTATATTTTACCCTTGTTAAGTGGAAAAATTATGTTTAAATACTTTTGTATAAATAGAGATCATGTGAATCTCATTTCATAACATAACTCTCCCATTGTGAGAAGCTAAGGACTGGAATTTTCGCTACCTTCAATCCTTTTTCTCTCTTGTTCTATGGTATGGTGTTCTCTTTGGTTATTGACTACATGATGATGTGATATCTTAAGGGGGTCATTTCTATCTCTTTATGGTGGTTTCTCTTGGCATGTTAAGAACTTATCTTATTACAACTTGAATTTGCTAAAGGCTAAACTTGTTGTTGTTTTCTTTGTTCAAAGTTCAAGTTTATTTGATAATATAAGTTGGGAGTATAAGGACATACAAACCTACCTATCTCCACCATAATCTATCATAGAAATATTTTTTGCAAGGGTTTTCTAAGGAAGTATAAGGGAGTACACCCCTTAGGCTAAACCCTAGCTAGGATACTTGCTTTGGGGAATAAAAGGATTTATACCCCCAAGGAGGTAGTACCTCTAGCTCTCTATATTGTGACTCAATTAACCCATTAATCAAATGCACTAGTTGTTTCATTGGAAAAACAAAATACTGCATTGATAAACATGAAAAGTCAAGGTCTAGAAGTTCTCTCATTTGGATACAATTCTTTGTGCCTTAGGCTATATTGCCTCATTGAGGCATGCCCTTTATCTCACTGAAACTTGTTGTTGTTACAAAAATAACCTACAACCACTAGGTTTGTAGAAAAAATAACCGTCTAACCCTAGGAACCCTCCAAACTAACCCTAGGAACTAGCTATAATTTCCCCCTAACAAACTACTAACCCTAGTGAACTTTTTAGGCCAATTAAGAGTACCTTTTATTGGATAACTTTATTGATATTTAGCTTGTTTTTCTACATCCATTAAGGTTGTTATCCTTTACTGCAAATTTTCTATTTTACACTCATACTATCATGCTAAATTCACAAGTTTTATTGCAGAAGTGGTGCTAGTTCTTTGCTAGTTTATTCCTCACATTTATCTTATTGACATTTGGGATCTTATGTAGCAACCTCATTTAATAGTTTCTTTCTGATATATATCTATGTTTATTGCTTCTATTAGGGACAAAAAACTTAACTTGCTTGTCCAATTGATATATTGCATGGTATACTTGGTTTTCCTTGTTCCTTAGGAAGGTACTATCTCTTTGTAGGTCACTTGAGGATTTGGAAACCTCAAACAACCCTCAAGACTCATCACCAAACACCCTTTTCCATATAGCAACCTGACCTATAGGGGAATTCATTTCATACATCTCACTTTCCATCCCATTTCCCCAAGGGTCATTGGGATTCCCCCCTTGAGGTGACCACTTCACCTCTAAAGTGAGGAGAATACCTAGCTAAGGTGATAGTGGGTAGGTACTCTCTTCGTTGTCTCCATTTGGTGGTTGGGTTAGGATTTTCCCAACCTACAAATTTTGCAATAATAGGGCCAGTTGATGGGAAGATCATCGATGAAGGTGAGGGATCAAAAGAATCAGTGAAGTTATCTTTAAATCCTCTGATGTATCAAAGTAGTTGATACGAACTCCTCCGATGTAGCATAGTAGTTGATACAAACTCCTCCAACGTATTATAAGAGTTGGCAAGAAGTATTCTAAAGATTAAACTATAAATCAGGGAGATTTATGTAAATTGTGTCGATGGGTAACTTGATGGAACAAAGGAGTTAATAGAAAAGGATTTGATTACCATTAGGGAATTTAATGGGATGGTCTCAGATGGCACCTTCAATACATTGGCAAGATTGGCGTGAAGTACTCCGACAAACCAAAGATCGATTCAGGAGAGTTTGTATAAACTTTACCTACGAATATCAGGAGAGTTTGTGGAAAATCTTCTGATGGAGGCAAAGAGATTAGTATGATAGTCCTTGAAAATGATGAAAGTCGCATCATTTTTACACTAAGTATCGGTGCAAGGTCTAGTCTAATCCTGTAATAAAAAATATGGTTGCAAGAATGTTTTCCCTCTTTATCTGAAGAATTTCAAGTAGGTATCTATAGAGATTCGAGCTTGTGGATAACCCTCGATTAAGTTTGAATTCATGCTTGTTTTATGACAAGGTACCATTATCGAGAAACTTGGTTAGATTCCCAGGTGATGTGAATATCACTGGTGGGTTCAAGACTATGATGAAGCACGAGTACATAGCTTGGCTAAAAATGTCCATGGTAACACCGATGATTTATTGGAGAGATAGCATAGGGTTATAGCATGCGAATATGTGGAGAATTGTTACTGCAGAGGTCTTGGGGAGAACTAGGGTTTCTAGGGTGAGATAAATCAAACAAATGAAACCTTAACCCTAGAATACTCTAATCAACGAGAGAATGGGTGTAAGGTAGATTTAGGGCTTACCTGGTGAGTATCTGACATGTGTAAGATGTTGAGTGCTTGAGAGTGAGGAGCTTCATGCATGGTTCTTGAGGGGACTCTCCTTCCTTTGGCATTGAATGAAACAATAAGGGTCGAGAGAGAGCACCTATTTATAATCTTTGGACAAGTTTGGGAAATAAATGTGAGTAGGTGGGATGTTCTTTTTTATTTTTAATAAATGATGTTGTTATAAATTCCTCCGATGTATATTGGAGGACTACGTGGGAATTCCTCCAATGTATATCGGAGAAGTTGTCATGAAAAGAATCAACGTTCATCGAAGGAAATGGAAACAACTCCTTTGATAAAATTAGAGGTGTTGACAGTAACTCCTCAATTGTATCGAAGGAGTTGAAAGCGAGTTGAGTGATGGGGAAAGGTCGTTTGGAAAAAATAAAAAAGTTTTCATAGATAATCTTCCTAATTGGAGGGAAATCCTCCGATAAACATCAAAGGAGTTGGTGGTAACTCCTTCGATGTACATTGGAGTATTTTTCATCAACTTGTCCGAAAACCCCAAAAGAAAACTTAACTTAAAAAAATTTCAAGTGCTTCCAATTTGAAAAAGATAAACTTGGTTGTGAAGTGAATCTTGAAGAGCATGTTTAGAGAAAGGGGAAGAATCCATTAAGAATAAATAAGTTGGAGATATTTTCAAAGTCGGAAAATACAAGGGGATACATTTTCTTGAGGAAATATACAGGTAGATTACACGAAAATAAAGGGTTGTAGTTCATGTCACAACAAAGTGTTGGTTAACTTACATATTACCTCAGGAAATGAAATTTTTTCAATTGATATAGAAGTTGTGGAATCCCTTTTAGACTACAACATGCTACTTGGAAGGAACTATATGTATGCAATGAAATTGGTTGCATACTCTCGCTTCCACACCATGCAATTTCCCCACAAAGGAAAAGTGGTCATCAATGAAAAACTTACATATAGTCCTAATCCTGTGCAAAATATGGATAGTGTTTTACTCCTTGTAAGTCCAAATAATTTGATCCCTACAATTTTTTATGTTGGCTCTGACCTTTACTATTTGTTAGAGGAATTCTTTGGAAACACTCCACTAGTATCTTATATGGCTTTATCTCCACTTTCTCAAGTGTCTAATCACATCAAGAAAATCCCTTTAGCATTAGGCCAAAAGACTTATCGTGTGACTAGGAATTTAATTCCCCATCCAATGG
>ML796321.1:59214-95779 GCA_009831015.1 Picea engelmannii | reverse complement strand
TGATGCTACCGGGTAAATGGTATGTTTTGTGCTCAAGTCCATTACCTGTAAATACCTTTCTAGCTAGGAGGGAGTGTTAATATTATGGTAGCTGCGGGAGGTATTTACCTCTACATGTGAACCTGATGAGAATAGAAGACTCCAGGAAGCAAGAGAACCCCTAATAAATTGGCTAATAACCCTAGAAGCCTTTTCGGCTCAAGAATATAATTTATATTAGGCCTATTAGCCTCCAAGAGAAGAAGTCGGCCAGAATTAATAATAATATACTGAACAGACACATACCCAGAAGGAGAAATCGGCCCCAGTAAACTGGCAGGATTACTATAAATACAGGGCACCAGTTTCTCATTTGTCACATCTCAGGACTGTAGTTTTCCCAGTTGGTGCGCACTACAGGTGTAGCTGGTGTGCAGGTTTGGAGGAGGGTTGCAGGTGTAGCTGCAGCAGCAGCAAGTTTCAGTATTTGGCTTGGATATATCTTAGCTAGGGTTTGGACTATCTGATCAGCTTTTTGTGATGCGCTATCCTTTGGGAGAGATGCGCCGCTCTTTGTTTGGCTATCTAGCCTAGGTTTTTCTTCCGGAGTAATTCTCAGGTCAAGGTTAAGGTGCTCGGAGGGAGGCTTCAGCCTGTGGTTGGGAGACAAGGGTATCATCGTGGTAAAACGAGCTCACCATCTTATATATTCTAACACTATGTTGGTTTAATATTTTATATGTTTTCATGTACATATGTAAATACGTATATATGTGTGTAATATGAAACAATGCAGGTAATAATTTTTTTTTTTAAATGAGTCGACTTTATTTTTATTATTGTTATTTTTAAAAATTGATCCAACTTTAATTTTTCTTAATTTTTAATTTAATGTTATCTAACCTAACCTAACACTAATGTGACAACATCTCCTCCATGTTGGGCTATAGTCCACCTCACTACTCTTTGTGCAACCACTTTTCTATTTGACATGCATCTTGAGAGTTTTCCATAGCATTGGGAGACATTCTAGATTGAGTTTGCATTTTGATCCCCATTCTTCTCTCTCATCTCTTTTTGGACAAACCCATAAGGGTTCCCACCCTTTTATTTGGCCATTATCATCGCATGTTTCTTTTTGTCCCTCCCTTCCATTTGTTGCTTGCTATTTTTTGTCTTTCTTGCATCAATTTCATGCAAATCATCATCATTTGGGTAGAGACATGTGCTTGGGGGTTCATTGATTGTTGTGTATTTATTGCCTTCCCTTCTTTGGACCAGATGTTACCTTGTACACGTGGGAACATATTTTCCCACAATGTGAGCACTTTCCTTCTATCTTGATTCTTTCATTCTTTAAAAAAGAAACAAAATGAAAAACCTTGAGAAAAGAAAGGAAACATTGTGAGTTAGGGACTTTTCCCAATTTGTTAAGTCCCCATGAGTCTTGTTTGGGTAGTGGTTGGTGTCTCTCTCCACTAGAGAATTTGCACCATGTCACTTAGTTGTGTCCTTCCACCTGGTCATCATGGCATTGAGTTTTTTCTACCTATTTGGTTTATTGAAACCTAGTTTTAATTGACCCATCATGACTATGAAAGCTCACTCTCCCTTCTATATTCCTCTTTGGTTTATTGAAACCAAAGAGGTAGAGTGAGTTTTGTCTACCTTTTTGGTTTATTGAAACTTAGTTTTAATTGACCTATCATGACTATGAAATCTCACTCTCCCTTCTATCTTCTTCCCAGCCTCAATTGAGTCACCCCCCATAGTGTCATTTAAGAATTCATGGCTTCCCAAGTTAGTGTTTTTCTTCTTACATGTCTATTGTTTATTGTAGATTCAAGAGGTATTCCCACAAGAATCCAAGTGTCAAGCATGTGGAAATATTCATTTCCACCAAATTAGCCTTTCGTTTCAGAGAAATCGACCTAGAAATGAGCCTAGGGTCTCATGGGAAAGTTGATGGGATTTGTGGACTTGTTATGGGGTGTCACACCCACAAAGAGGAATAAAATATTATAATTAATTGTTGAGTTTATAAGGGGTGCCTAAACTCACTCATTGGACTTGTATATAAAGGAGAGAAGTCATTGTGACATTTTCTCATTGTGAAAGGAAGGAGTTAGCATAAGTGAGTGAGCACTTGTGCTAGGATGGTTGGTGATTTAAGAAAAGGGAAATTTTGCAATGGTGGAAAATCTAGTCTAAGAGAGAGGAAGTCATAGAGATTGAATCATACAGAGGTGTTCGTACAAGTTTTTTGTACTTGTAAGTGGATTGTAGGAAGGGTGAATCGTTTATGTACGTGGGTTGTAGTGGACACATTAATGTATGTACACAAGTTATAGTAACGTGAATCATGTATACGTGGAATGAAGTGAGGCATAGTCTCGTATGTACACAAGTTGCAGTAAGGTGAATCACATACAACCGTACAAGGTTTTCTAGGCAGGGGTAGGTTCATACAGGATGATGTCAACAACAGTGCAGGTGACGTCAACAGACTGTATAGGTGGTTTGAAGTAGATTTGTGGGTAGAAGGAATTTCTAGGCATTGGCTGAGGTTTGTTTTTATAATTTATACGGTTATTGGAGGACAAGGTTGTCCCCATATTTTCAATGGATTTATATGTTAAAATAATGTAACTGCAAAGTGTATTCTTATTATTATTTGATATATTATTCATTGGATCAATCCCCATTGTGGATTGATCATGTCGGCTATTACATAAGGACCAAATCCCCTTTTGTGGATTGGTCATAATGTAATTATAAAAGGCAAAAGAAGAAGTCATCCCCAGAATATATCAAGAGGCCCTAAAATATAATAAAGGTGGTTATAACCACCCAGTTTGAGAAGTTGGCCCTGCTAGTGAAGAGACACTTCACACGTGCCATATTTGTATAAATAAGGAGGCTAGCGCCTCACTTAGACACACACCTCACTTTCTCATTGAGAGACAACTTTCAGAACTGCAGTTGGAGAAGAAGGAGAGAGAGTGGCGCATCTTTTGGGAGAGGATCTTCTACATTAGTTTAAGTTATCTCTTGTCATTGTATTGGCTATCTATAATAGGGAAGTTTTGCTGGGTTTTCTTCCCCTAGAGGGTTTCCCAGGATAAATGTTGTGTCTCTTGTGATTGTGTATTTCTCAGTGATCTTGTCTTATGTTGTTGTTATATATTGAAATGAAAAGAACTATAATAATGGCTTAAACATTAACATGGTATCAGAGCCAAGCTGAAGGAAGCATCATTCATAAGAGTGAAAAACGTCACTGTTGTCGTACATGCAAATTAGGTCTTTTTGATGGTGAATCTTTTCAGACCTAAAACCATATAGAAAAGTGTGCCATCCCCCAAGGATTACTTTGGCACTCTCAACTCACCTTTTCAGTGGCTAGATCTCCCAAAAAGTGAAACCCTAGTTTCAAAAAGTACCAGAAGTACCAGAAAACCAGTGTACCAGAAGTACCAGAGTACCAGAGGTACCAAAACACCAGAAGCACTAGTCCAGAAATCCGCAGATCAAGTTTGGAGGAGAAAAAGTTGGATTTTCTCATATCCAAACACACTAGGCTACTCGACTCAGCTAAGTGCACCTCCTGGTAAGTTTAGAATTTGATTTTGAGCATTTTCATTTTTCGATCATTTTCCTCGCTCCAGGTAAAAGATGTCTGCAAGGACTAAGCTTGTTGACAAGCTGGAAGGTGTGGAAAACTTTTGTGCCTAGAGATATAGGATTGGACTCGTTCTTGAAGAGAATGATCTAGCAAAATTCGTCAAAGGAGAAATTCTGGAACCCGACGATGCTACAGAAAAAGCCAAGCATCAAAAGGACACAATCAGAGCCAAAAGAATCATTGCAGATTCAATCAAATACCACCTAATTCCTAATGTGTCATATAAGAAGACCCTGAAAGAAATGTTTGATGCCTTGACCAGACTGTATGAAGGAAAGAACATAAATCAGAAGATGAATCTAAGAACTCAACTGAAGAATACAAGGATGCAGAAAGGAGAAATAATTCAGGAATATTTCTCCAGAATCTTAGAATTCAAAGAATAGTTAGAAGTGATTGGAGATGCCATAGATGAATATGAACTCATAATGATGGCCCTAAATGATCTCACAATACCTTGGGATGCATTCATCCAAATGATATGTGCCAGAATGAAGAAACTGAATTTTGATAGTCTATGGGAAGAATGCATCCAAGAAGAAACAAGAGTAGCTAATCGTGAAGCGCTACTGGAAAGAGATGATGGTCAAGCCCTAGCTAATCACACCAAAAGAGGAAGGAAGAAACCCTAATTCCAAAAGGAGACTTAGAAAGAGACTCAACCGCCAAACAAATTCAATAATAAAGAATCTCATCCAAGGAGATTTAAGAAGAAAGGATAGCGAAGGGAAAGAGATTACTCATCTGTACAATGCTATCATTGTGACAATATGGGACACATTGCGAAATTTTTTCCAGCCGGACGAGAAGAATAAAAGAGAAAACATAAGAGGCACCATGCCCATGTAGTTGAAGATGAAGAGCTACCCGCAAAGATGATAAGAGAGCAGATCAAAGACCATGTCTTAATCTCGACCCTCTCAGGATTTGTAACACCTGGAGAGGACACTTGGCTCATTGATAGTGGTGCATCCAAGCACATGACAGGATAAAGAAACATTCTCTTTTGTATCTCATAAAAGAATTTTTCTCAGAAAGTGACACTTGGAGATGATTACCAATATCCCATAAAGGGAGTGGGAGAATCAAACCACAAACTGAATTCAGGGAATTCTCTAAAAATGAAGGACGTACTATATGTACCAGGTTTGACAAAGAACCTACACTCCATTTCAGCTTTAGAAAATAAAGGCTTCAGAGTTTCCTTTATAGATGGAGAACTTCTTATGTGGGTTAAAGGAGAAACCTTAAATGAAGAAATCATCATTGGAAGTGAAGAAAATGGCTTGTATAAACTAAAGGGTCACTCAGAGGCTACCATGACCCACGCCATTGAAAACTCATGTGAACTTTGGCATAGAATATTAGCTCACATCAACTACAAGGTGATACCATACATATGCAAAGTGGTCACAGGTTTACCAGAACTCAAGGGTGACCTTGAAGCCGTATGCAGTGGATGTGCACAAGGGAAAAACATTAAGAACCCTTTTCTGAAGAGATACATCCAAGCAGAAGGAGTCCTAGAGCTCATTCATTCAGATGTATGTGGCCCAATGCCATCGTACTCCATTAGTGGGTATGTATATTATGTATCATTTATTGATTATTATTCTTGTAAGACCTGGATATATTTTTTGAAATCTAAAGATGAAGTGTTCAGCAAGTTCAAGGAATTCAAAGCCTTGATAGAGAATCTTTCTGAAAGAAAGATTAAGAAACTCGGGTCAGATAATGGAGGAGAATATACCTCAAAAGAGTTTATGAACTTCTGCAAATATGTTGGGATCAAGAGGGAACTCACTACTCCCTATAATCCCCAACAAAATGGTGTAGTTGAACGAAAGAACAAAACGATAATGGAAGTTGTGAAGACTATGATCCATGATCAAGATCTTCCTATGTGCTTATGGGCAGAAGAAACAATGGCAGTTGTATATGTGTAGAAGTGATTGTCCCATAGTGCACTTGGGCTCAAAACCCCATAAGAGATGTTCACCAGAAAGAAGCTAGAGGTAAGCCATCTCAAAATATTTGGTTGCCCAGTATTTATTCATATACCGAAAGAGAAGAGAAACAAGTTGGAACCTTCAGGAAAGAAGGGAATATTTGTGGGATATTGTGAGGTCTCCAAGGCCTTCAGAATCTATATACCAGGTCACCATCACATTGAGATCAGCAGGGATGTGACCTTTGATGAAGATGCAACTCTCAAGAAATCAAGAAGATGCTAGCTTGAAGAAGTATATGAAGAGGAACCCGTAATCCTTAGAACTGCAGTGAGGGAGGTTCCCAGAGCTAGAAAACCAGTGAGGGAAGTCGTAACTTCCCCTAATGAGGAAATTCTAGAAGACCATAATATATCAGAAGTTCAAGAACCTCCTCAAATGACGATACTCCATAAAAGGAAGCCAGCTTGGGCTAGAGAGCTTATTCAAGATGGAGAGAAGTATGGTGTTCCTGAAACAACTACGAGATAGGTGAAAAGACCAAAGCCATTATCTAGTTATATGAATTTGATGTGTGATCTTCTAGAGGAGGAGCCTACCTGCTTTGAAGAATCCATTCAGAGAAAAGAATGGGAAAATGCCATGACAGAGGAATACCAATCCATAATAAAGAATGAAGTATGGGAAATATTTCCCAGACCGAAGAGTAAAGATGTGGTATCCTCTTAATGGTTCTTCAAAATAAAACATGCTGCTGATAGAAGTATTAAGAAATATAAAGCAAGATTTGTAGCTCGTGGATTTTCTTAAAAAGAAGGCATTGACTATGAAGAGACATTCGCTCCTGTATCCAAATACACTTCGATCAGAACCATCATAGATCTTGCAGCTAATATGAAGTGGAAGTTACACCAGATGGACGTGAAGACAACTTTCCTAAATGGTGTCATCGAAGAGGAAGTGTATATAGAGAAACCTCAAGGATTTGAAGTTGAAGACAGGAAGTCTCATGTCTGCAAGTTGAAGAAATCCTTGTATGGATTGAAGCAATCTCCTAGAGCTTGGTATGGCCGGATAGACATCTTTCTAGCGAGTTTGGTATTTACCAAGAGTAAAGAAGATTCTAACCTCTACTTCAGGTTATGAATGATGAGCCAGTAATATTATTACTGTATTTGGATGACTTATTCTTAACTGGAGAAGAAAATCTCATCACTAAATGTAAGAAGAGACTTGCCTCGGAATTTGAAATGAAATACCTTGGCCTAATGCATTATTTCCTAGGTCTTGAGGTATGGCAGAGTCCAGAGAGGATATTCCTTAACCAAGGGAAGTATGCAGTCAAAATCCTGAAGAGATTCGACATGTTGGAGTGAAAGTCCATGAATGCACCCATGGAAGTGAAGTTGAAGCTATTCGTCGACACTTCATCATAATTGATTGATGCCACGTTGTACAGACAGATTATTCGATCGTTGATGTACCTGAAAAACACCACACCAGACATTTGCTTTGTTGTGAAAACCTTGAGTCAGTTTATGGTAGAACCCAGACATGTTCACCTAGTGGTTGCAAAACATGTGATGAGGTACCTTAAGGGTACAATATATTGTGGTCTCAGCTATGATGGATATCATGATTTCACATTGAGTGGATATACTGATGCAAATTAGGCAGGAAGTGTTTCTGACAGGAAAAACACTTCAGGATGTTGTTTCAGTTTGGGATCAACCATGATCTCATGGAAGAGTAGGAAGAAATACAACATTGCTCTCAGCACAGTGGAAGTAGAATACATTGTTGCATGTTATGCCAGTTGCGAAGCTATATGGCTTCGAAAGTTGTTGACCAGTCTATTTGACCTAGAGATGGAAGAAACCACGATCCTATGTGACAACCAGAGCTGCATAAAGATGACATAGAATCCTATATTCCATGATAGGTCAACGCACATAGAGATCCGATATCATTACATCTGTGACATGGTGCAGAGAGGACCCTTAAAGCTCTAGTACATTAGCACAGATGAACAGGTTGTTGATGTGTTGACCAAGCCTCTATCTCGTGTAAAGTTTGAGCACTTTCGAGATAATCTTGGTATAGTTTGAAAGGCCCTTCCTCGAAAGGGGGAGTAGTTGTTGTGATGAGACATATCTTGCTTCCAACCTCATTGTTGTGACGTAAAGAAAGATGATGTGATGAGACTAGAACTGTGCTTTCATCTTGACATATGTGAAGTAAAGCCAGTCTAGTATCCTACTTCTGGCTTGACATATGTGGTGTAAAGAAGGACGAGTATCTTGCTTCCATCTTAAGTGTTGTGATGTAAAGCAAGACGATGTGATGAGACTAGTACTGTGCTTCCATCTTGACAGTTGTGATGTAAAGCCAGTCTAGTATCTTGCTTCCAGCTTAAGTGTTGTGACGTAAAGAAAGACGATGTGATGAGACTAGTACTATGCTTCCGGTGTGACAGTTGTGACGTAAAGACAGTCTAGTAGCTTGCTTCCAGCTTAAGTGTTGTGACATAAAGAAAGATGTTGAGATGAGACTAGTACTGTGCTTCCAGCTTGAGAAGCTATGACGTAAAGCTAGTCTAGTATTTTGCTTCCAACTTTATTGTTGCGATGTAAAGCAAGACGAGTACTGAGCTTCCAGCTTGACAGCTGTGACGTAAATCCAGTCCTATATTATGATGAGCCATCCTCATGCTGTGATGATGATGATGTATCATTTTTTATACTAATACATATTGATGCAGATGATGATTTGATTCCTTTGAGAATGACGATGTTTTCGATGAAGAAAACTTCCAATGATTTATAGATATGTCAGTCAGTGTTCCAAGATGATATTGATGATGTTGTCCTCTCTCTCACATGATGTTGTTGAAGAATACCCTTCTTGTTAAGGGGGAGTGCTAAAATAATGTAACTGCAAAGTGTATTCTTATTATTATTTGATATATTATTCATTGGATCAATCCCCATTGTGGATTAATCATGTCAGCTATTGTATAAGGACCAAATCCCCTTTTGTGGATTGGTCATAATGTAATTGTAAAAGGTAAAAGAAGAATTCAGCCCCATAATATATCAAGAGGCCTTGGAATATAATAAAGGTGGTTATAACCACCCAGTTTGAGAAGTCGTCCCTACCAGTGAAGAGACACTTCACACGTGCCAGATTTGTATAAATAAGGAGGCTAGCGCCTCACTTAGACACACACCTCACTTTCTCATTGAGAGACAAGTTTCGAAACTACAGTTGGAGAAGAAGGAGAGAGAGTGGCACATATTTTGGGAGAGGATCTTTTGCATTAGTTTAAGTTATCTCTTGGCATTGTATTGGCTATCTATAATAAGGAAGTTTTGATGGGTTTTCTTCCCCTAGAGTGTTTTCTAGGATAAATATTGTGTCTCTTGTGTTTGTGTATTTCTCAGTGATCTTGTCTTATGTTGTTGTTATCTATTGAAATGCAAAGAACTATAATAATGGATTAAACATTAACATTATATTGGTTGGGAGGGTTGGTTTTCCCCTTAGAATTTATGAAATTAACAAGATTACAGAACATAAATTTGTGTCTCGTGTATGTGTTGATGATTCATCTCTGATCTTGTGGTTTCCATTACATATATATTTAGTCAATAATTTTTAGTCTAAAATTGTTCAATGATAACAGCTAGGGTTTTATTGTTATCTCACTAGGAAGCAATTTTCAGATCTGAAAATTAGTCACATAGAGTTTCATTTAAAAATTGGCATGGAATCAGAGCTTGGGATTTGAAGAGAAGGGGATCATATTGAGACACATTATTGGATACAACACTAGAATATTTTTATTCTTGTTCTTGTTCTTTTTCTTGTTCCAAGAGGGTGAAAATGGTGAACATATTAAAGCTTGAGGACAGGTTGGAACGAGAAAACAACTTTCGCGCTTGGAAGGAAAGGGTTCTAATTTTGTTGGAAGAGAATGACCTCAAGGATTATGTTGAGAGTCTAGTTGTAGATCCTACCAATCCGCAAGAATTGGCATCTCATAAGAAGGAAGTGAAGGCCAAGCGAGTGTTTCTAGAATTTGTGAAGGATTACTTGATTCCTCACATTGTTAAGAAGACATATTCCAAGCAGATGTATGATTCTTTGGTGGGTCTATACCAAAACAAGAATACAAGAAGGATGCTACATTTGAAGAACCAACTTCAAATTGTCAGGATGAGAAGTGAGGACATAGTTGTCAACTACCTTATGAAGATCACTCAGATATGAGATTAGCTTGCAGCTTATTGGAAAGATAGTGCAAGATGTTGAGTTGGTGAATGTAGCATTAAGAGTTATTCCTAGGTCTTGGGAACCATTTCTGCAAGGGATCTGTGCACGAGAAAAGTTACCAGAATTGGATAGACTATGGACTAATTGTATCCAGGAGGAGACCTAGATTATGTCCATGGATGATATGGATGGTATGGAGAAGAGTAGTAGTGATGAGAACTAGGCCCTTGTAGCTCACACTAAGAATGGCAGAAGAGATTCTCTAGGTAGAAAAGGTTCTTCTAGGAGAAGGGCTTCTCCTAAGAGAGACGCATCTCCAGAGCCAAGACAAAATAAGGATCTTAGTAAGATCAAATGTTTTGAGTGTCATGACTTTGGGTAGTACACTTCACAGTGTCCACACCAGAGAGGAAGGGGAATAAGGTAGCAAGCATCAATAACAAAGGTTGATGAGGTTGTAGATAGGTTCTAGAGGGAGAGATTTTTGGTCTATGATTTTTTAGGTACAGTCTCCAACAAGGGGACTTGGTTGGCAGATAGCAAAGCATCTTTCCATATGGCAGGTGCACAAGAGTTATTTGATAGCTTCACAGAGACTAGCTTAGACTTGAGTGTAGATCTTGGTATGGGAACCAAGCACGCAGTACAAGGATTTGGTACAATATCATTCAGACTAGAGTTAGGTGAGGTGTTGAGGGTGTCGAATGTGTTATGGTTACCAGAACTCAAGAGGAGTGTTCTCTCAGACTTAGATATTGAGAGGAAGGGCTACCACATATTATTTCAATATGGACAGGTGTTTTTTGTTCCTAGATGACCTAGATTCAAATCAGTAGTGGTTCTTGGAGTTAGGGAAGGAAACCTACATAGGTTGAGGAGCCAACCTATGTGTGTTGTGACTAGAAGGAGTAGAGAGACATATGAGGAGTAGAAGGTATCTCCACCAGTGATGAGACAGGTGGCCCCACCAGTGGTGAGGCAGGTGGCCCCACTAGTGGTGAGGCAGGTGGCCCCACCAGTGGTGAGGCAGGTGGCCCCATCAATAGAAAAGGGTCATAGGGAGCAAGTAGCTCCACCATTGGTGAGGAAGGTGGCCCAACTAGTAGCACAAGTTCAGAGGGAGCAGGTAGACCCACCAATAACACGGGTTCAGGGAGAGAAGATGGCTCTGGATATTGTACAAACTCAGAGGGAGTCAGGTTTCAGAGTGAGCATGTAGACTTAGAGGGAGCTCGATATCAGAGAGAGTCAGTTGGATCAAAGGGAGAGTCATTCATTCAGAGGGAGTTCCCCCTTAGGTTCAGGTGGGAGAGAGGCATATTCCAGGACACACAGGAAGGTGGCATGGGTTGAGGAGGCCAAGAAGGAGGTTTAGAGGAAAGAATCCTCTAGGGCATGTGAGACCTCCATGGAGGATTCATTTGTTTCAGCAGGTTTTTCTACAGTGACATAGGAGGCAGCCAATCAAGAAGATTGGAGAGTAAGATTTGCTTCAGTCATAGAGGGAGAAAATAGTGAAGCAGAAAGGACATCAAGATTTTCTTCAGTGACCAAGGATGTAGCCAGTTGGGAGGACTAGAGAGAAGGATCTTCTTCGGTGACATAGGAAATAGCCAGTCAAGAGGACTAGAGAGTAGGATCTACTTCAATGATAGGAAATATCCAGTAAGGAGGATTGGAGTGCAATTTTGGTAGAGGAGACAGAGTCACTTCCATTGTGCGACAAAAATATACATCCAGATAATGGTGGATGGGATACTTCCCTCGCTAAGAGAGAGTGTTGTTTATTTTAGCTTTTGGAGGTATTCCAAAAAGAGGCCGAGGTGTCGAGTAGGTGGGAATCTTCGTTGAAACCATATTAGACTTTTGTTTTAGTGAAATTGACCTAGAAATGAGGCCAGGGCCTCATGGTAAAGTTGATGGGCTTTGTGGGCTTATGATAGGGTGTCACACCCACAAAAAGAAAAAAAATATTCTAATTAGTTTTTGAGTTCAGAAGGAGTGCCTAAACTCACTCATTGGACTTGTATATAAATGAGAGAAGTCATTGTGACATTTGTTCATTGTGAAAGGATGGAGTTAGCATAAGTGAGTGATCACTTGTGCTAGGAGGCTTGGTGATTTCAACAAAGAGAAATTCTGCAATGGTGGAAAATATGGTCTAGGAGAGAGGAAGTCGCAGAGAGAAAATCATATGGAGGTATTCGTACATTTTTCTTGTACTTGTATGTGGATTGCATGAAGGTTGAATTGTGTATGTACACATGTTGTAGTGGGAATAATTGCATATGTATGCAAATTGCAATAAGGTGAATCGCGTATACACAGGTTGCAGTGAGACATGGTCGTGTATGTATATAGGTTGCAATAAGGTGAATCACGTACAATCGTACAAGGTTTTCTGGGAAAATTTAGGTCCATACAGTTTGACATCAACAACATTATAGGTGACATCAACATGTTATACAGGTGGTCTGCAATAGATTTGTGGGAAGAAGAAATTTCCAAGGATTAGCTGAGGTTTGGTTTTTTTATTTGTATGGTTATTGGAGGACAAGGTTGTCCTCATATTTTTGGTGGATTTGTATTGGTTGGGAGGGTTGGTTTTTCCCTCGGGATTTCTTCTTGGAAAATTGGTTGTCATTGATGTCAACCCTAGAATAATCCCTGAAGAAAGTCCAGAAGCCCTTAGAAGTGATGAGTTTACTTGAAGGAGTCTCCAAAGTGGTCTCCTTATGATGTAGATCTAAGCATGGCCCAAACGGAAAGATGCTTTGGGGAAGCTTACAAGAAGCCCTAGTCATCAAGAAAAGACGTTCCATTGTATGGTCAAGAATTCCCAAAAATATCATTATGAAGCCTGAAGGTAAGGTCAAGATGCCCCGTAGTTGATGAATAAAAAACCTACATAGATTGATAGTCCTTGTCAAGTTGTTTCCAAAGGTAGGTGGCACACCACATGGTTCCTTACGGTTGAGGTTATATTTCCTCTTAAATATGATCATGTGAATTTTTCCCATTGCCTAAAGTCGGACCCATTTGGAATAATCATTAAAAAAATCAAATTGAACTTATTGGGTCAAGTTGGACCTAAAAGGAGGGTTCCATATCTAGTATAAATAAGGTGCCTAGGAGCTCATTTGAGATATCAAATCAAGCACTTCTAATCTGAGGAAAATAAGGAGTTCTTATGCAAAAAACTTATCAAGGATTAAGGTTGTTCTAGAGCAGGTTTGGGGTGTCTCTGAGGCAAGTTTTGAAGATCTATTCTAGGTGAATTTCATGATTCTATGGGCAGTGTTTAAGATATGTTCTAAGGAAGATTTCATGTGTACAAGTTTCTGAGGCAGGTCAATCTTGTTCTGAGGAAAGTTTTAGACTAGACTTAAGGCAAGTTTGAGGAGTATTTGGGACAGTATTTTTTCCAGTCTTCCAGTGGGAGTTTTAGGATATTTTGGCATGAAATTAAGGTAATTTTCTAGCACAATTTTTGAAGGTATTCAAGGGTATTCATGCCTATTTTAAGTGCATATTTCAAAAGCAGAAAGGCCAAGTTTTAGAGAATTCATGGGTGTAAGTTTCAAAGGTTTATTATAACCAGTTTTAGAGAAACTCAAGTGAAGATTCAAATCTGTTGAGTGAAGACCATTGAAGTGATCTTGTCTAGTTGTTGAAGGATTATTTTAGATCAGAATATAACTCATCAAGAGAGCATATTGAAGACATGATCTCAGTGAATATGAGGAAGATATTGTGACCGGGTTGAAGAACAGTTCTTCTGTAAGACAACACATGAAAAGTACAGATCAAGGGTGATAGAATCTAATCTTTACAACTATCAAGGCAAGGGTTTACCTTGAAAAATCCATAAAAGTTTGATCAGTTCAAAGATGTATTCTGGTAATCTTTTGTAAATCTTGTTTTGAGAATAATTTTTGAAACAAGGGTGGTTGGGTGGTGCATGAGAAGATTGGTTTCTTCAGTTTGCAGGTTGGTGTCTAAGAAGTGTGAGTTGGTTCTCACAAGGGGGTTGGCACCTCCTTCTAGTTGGTGCTCAAAAATTCAGGGGGTTGGTACCTCCTTCCAGTTGATGTTGGAGAATCTTGGAATTTGGTGCTTCTATTGGATGTAATATTCTGATATATTAAAAGCCTTTTGTGCTTTTCTCCCATTTGGGTTTCCACGTAAACTCATTGTGCAGTGTGTATTTGTGGTTGTTTGTTTCAATATATGATATCTTAAATTCAATTATAAGTAGAAAAAGTGATAAATTATTTATATTGATTCACCCCCCCTCTTAGTATCATTGAATATACCAACATTTATGAAATTAACAAGGTTACACAAAAAAAAATGTGTCTCATATATGTGTTGATGATTCATCTTTGATCTTGTTGTTTCTGCTGCATATATTTTCAGTCATTAATTTTCAGTGTAAAATCGATCAGTGATAAAAACTAGGGTTTTACTATTAGCTAACTAGGAAGAAATTTTTAGATCTGAAAAATTAGTCAAATAGAGTTGCATGTGAAAATTGATTGTGTGAAGGTCTTGTGTCATCCTTCATGTGTTTTCATTGTTCCCTTGAGTCCAATATATGTCATAATCATTCCTTTTTTATCTTCTTGTTGGTTGAAGTGATTCATCGTTCCCTTTCTTCCAATGGAACTAGTTATATCAAATATGACACATTTGTCTTGAGAACTCGATCTAGAGGCTTTGTACCTTGGTTTCCACTTTACTCATAAACAAAGTTCCTTGCATTTGGAAATCAATTATCATCTTTGTTCCTTGACTGAAACATTCCTTTTAGTCTTCAACTTCATATCATTTATTCACACTAGCGAAGATCGTACTAGTAGCTTGGTGTCCATTTTCATAATTGGTTGGTCACCTCACATTTAGCAAGAATTTTTTATCATTACGTTGACTAGTTGGTTTCTTCCATGTTTGAATTGAAATCCTTATAACATGGATAGATCCATGTGTGATGGTGTGAGTGTTCCAAGATTTGTGGAAGACCCTAGGAATGCAATATTCCTTTCCAAATAATTTGGAAGCCTATCTTTGGAGCCTTTCTCATCTAGTAGTAGAGTTCTGCACATGTTCATCCCCCCTTGCAATGTTGGGAGCCTCATCTTCTTCAATTTTGTGCCATACAAAATTGGCATCATTATACCATTGATGTTAGAAAATATATTTGTGACATATTGAGATGTTTATATACTTTGGAATAACTTTCTCGGTGTGGAGCTTCTATTGATGCACTTTGGTGCCATCTTTTCCCTTTTGATCCATGGATACAATTGTATCATGTACTTGACTCAATTCAATTATGAACACATGTATGCTAGACTCATGAAAGAAAGCATGATTGTCTAACATTTTGTTATGTCTAAGGGTGGTCTCCAATTAGCCTCTATCTGACTAGTAACTTCCTATTAGGCTCTCAACAATCCATTTGATGAATAAAAGTGTAATATATATTAGCCATATGATGCTCCACTAGTCTCAAACTGTAACCGACATATGTTATTACTAGACTTTGGTTTACATGTACCATACAATACTCTAAGAATCCATTCCCGAGTGTTCTCTTTGGTATGGAATTGGAGAAATTTTCAAGAACTTTGGTTAATTATTCGTTCCTTGGATAATTTGACTCACACACTGATTTCATCAAAAATCATGTGGTTGCACTCAACATGGACCAAAATCTATAAAATCCATGTTGGCATGATCAAACTTATCAAATTATGAACCAAGATTGATTTTGACAAATTTGATCACTTGTCGAGTGTAGAGGAGGCCTAAACCATGAATATTTCGAGAAACATCTAGAATATGGACCTATTCCTCATGTAAAAACCCTAAGAGAAAAAATAATCCTATAAGTGTTGGATTACTGAAAGGGGGGGTGAATTAGTAATAGAGCAATCTATTGAAATGATGTAACTGCAAAGAGTATTCTTATTATTATTGATATGTTATTCATAGGATCAATCCCCATTGTGGATTGATTATGTCGGTTATTGTAATAAGACCAAATCCCCTTTTGTGGATTGGTCAAAAGACAATTGCAATAGGTAGAATAAGAAGTCGGCCCCAACAGATATTAAAGAGGCCGAGAAATATAATAAAGGTGGGTTTACCCACCTAGTTTGAGAAGTTGGCCCTGCCAGTGAAGAGACACTTCACACGTGCCAAACTTGTATAAATAAAGGAGGTTAGCACCTCACTTAGAAACAACTCACTTACTCATTTTGAGAGACAAGTTCATATCTGCTACCAGAGAAGGAGAGAGAGAGTGGTGCATATCTGGGAGAGGAATTTTTGTATTAGTTTAAGAGATCTCTTGGTATTGTATTGGCTATCTATATTAAGGAAGTTTTGATGGGTTTTCTTCCCCTAGAGGGTTTCCCAGGATAAATGTCGTGTCTCTTGTGTTTGTGTATTTCTCAGTGATCTTGGATTATACTATTGTTATCTAATGAAATGAAAACATCTATAATAATGGCTTAAACATTAACATGGAATCAAAGCCAAGCTGAAGGAAGCATCTTTCACAAGTGAAAAACGTCATTGTTACCGTACATGAAAATTAGGGCTTTTTGATGGTGAAGCTTTTCAGCCCCGAAACCATCTAGAAAAGTGTGCCCTCCCATAAGGATTAGTTTTGCACTCTTAGCGCACCTTTTCAGTGGCTGGATCTCCCAAAAAGTGAAACCCTAGTTTCATAAAGTACCAAAAGTACCAGAAAACCAGTGTACCAGAAGTACCAGAAGTACCAGAGTACTAGAGGTACCAGAAGCACTAGTCTACAAATCCACAAATCAAATTTGGAGGAGAAAAAGTTGGATTTTCTAAAATCGAAGCACACCAGGCTACTCGCCTTAGCCAAGTGCACCTCCTGGTAAGTTCAATTTTTTTTATTTTGAGCACTTTCATTTTTCGGTCATTTTCCTAGCTCCAGGTAAAGATGTCTACAAGCGTTAAGCTTGTTGACAAGCTAGAAGGAGTGGAAAACTTTCATGCCTGGAAGTATAGGATTGGCCTCATTCTTGAAGAGAATGACCTAGCAAGATTCGTCAAACAAGAAGTATCGGAACCCGATTATGCTGCAAAAAAGGCAAAGCATCAAAAGGACACAATAAGGGCCAAAAGAATCATTGCAGATTCAATCAAAGACCACCTGATTCCTTATGTGTCATCCAAGAAGACTCTGAAAAAGATGTTTGATTCCTTGACCATACTATATGAAGGAAAGAACATAAGCTGGAAGATGAATGTTAGAACTCAACTGAAGAATACAAGGATGTAGAAAGGAGAAATGATTCAGGAATACTTCTCCAAAATCTCAAAATTCAAAGAACAGCTAGAAGCCATTGGAGATACCATAGATGAAGACGAACTCATAATCATGGCCCTAAATGGTCTCACGAGACCTTGGGATGTTTTCATCCAGACGATATGTGCCAGAAAGGAGAAACTGAAGTTTGATAGTCTATGGGAAGAATGCATCCAAGAAGAAACAAGAGTAACGAATCGTGAAGCATTACTAGCAAGGGATGATGATCAAGCCCTAGCTACCCACACCAAAGGAGGAAGTAAGAAACCCTACTTCCAAAAGGAGACTCATAAATATCCTCAACAATCAAATAAATTCAATCATAAAGAATCTCATCCAAGGAGATTTCAGAAGAGAGGACAACGAAAGGAAAGAGTCTACTCATCTGTACAATGCTATCATTGTGACAAGATGGGACACATTGCGAATTTTTTTCCAGCCAGATGAGAAGAATATAAGATAAAACATAAGAGGCTCCATGCCCATGTAGCCGAAGATGATGATCCACCCGCAAAGATGATAAGAGAGCAGATCAAAGACCATGTCTTGAACTCGGCCCTCTCAGGATCTGTAACACCTAGAGAGGACACTTGGCTCATTGATAGTGGTGCATCCAAGCACATGATGAGACAAAGAAACATTCTCTCTTCTATCTTAGAAAATAAATTTTCTCAAAAAGTGACACTTGGTGATGATTACCAATATCCCATCAAGCGAGTGAGAGAATCAAACCATAAACTGAATTCAGGGAATTCACTAGAAATGAAGGACGTACTATATATACCAGGCTTGAAGAAGAACCTACTCTCCATTTTAGATTTAGAGAAGAAAGGCTTCATAGTTGTCTTTATAGATGGAGAAGTTATTATGTGGGCTAAAGGAGAAACCTTAAATGAAACAATCATCATTGGTAATGAAGAAAATGGCTTGTATAAATTAAAGGGTCACTCAAAGGCCGCCATGAACCACGCCATTGAAAACGCATGTGAACTTTGGCATAGAAGGTTAGCCCACATCAACTACAAGGCTCTACCATACATATGTAAAGAGGTCACAAGTTTACCAGAACTCAAAGGTGACCATAAAGACGTATGCAATGGATGTGCACAAGGGAAGAATATCAAGAACCCGTTTTCGAAGAGGGACATCAAGACAGAAGGAGTCCTAGAAATCATCCATTCAGATGTATGTGGCCCAATGCCATCATCCTCCATTAGTAGGTATGTATATTATGTATCATTCATTGATGATTACTCTCGTAAAACCTGGATATATTTCTTGAATACTAAAGATGAAGTGTTCAGTAAGTTCAAGGAATTCAAAGCCTTGATAGAGAACCTTTTTGAAAGAAAGATTAAGATACTCAGGTCAGATAATGGAGGAGAATATACCTCAAAAGAGTTTGTGAAGTTATGCAAAGATGTTTGGATCAAGAGGAAACTCACTACTCCCTATAATCCCCAACAAAACGGTGTAGCTGAACGGAAGAACAAAACCATACTAGAAGTTGTGAAGACTATGATCCATGATCAATATCTTCTTATGTGCTTATGGGAAGAAGCAGCAATGGCAGTTGTTTATGTGCAAAACTGATTGTCCCATAGTGCACTTGGGCTCAAGACACCGGAAGATATTTTCACTGGGAAGAAGCTAGAGTAAGCCATCTCAAAATTTTTGGTTGTCAAGTGTTTATTCATATACCTAAAGAAAAGAGAAACAAGTTGGACCCTTCAGGAAAGAAGGGAATATTTGTGGGATACTGTGAGGTCTCCAAGGCCTTCAAAATCTATATACCAGGTCAACATCACATTGAGATCAGCAGGGATGTGACCTTTGATGAAGATGCAATGCTCAAGAAATCTAAACTATGCCATCTTGAAGAGGTATATGAAGAGGAACCCATAATCCCCAATACTGCAATGAGGGAGGTTCCCAGAGCTGTAGAACCAATGAGGGAATTTGTAATTTCCCCTGATGAGGAAATTCTAGAAGACCATGATATAGTAGAAGTGCAAGAACCTCCTCGGATGACGATCCTCCATAAAAGAAATCTAGCTTGGGATAGAGAGATTATTCAAGATGAAGAGAAGTACGGTGTTCCCCAAGGAACTACGAGACAAGTGAAAAGACCGAAGCCATTCTCCAGTTATACAGCTTTGATGTGTGATTTCCTAGAAGAGGAGCCTACCTGCTTTGAAGAAGCCATTCAGATGAAAGAATGGGCAGATGCCATGACAGAGGAATACCAATCCATAATGAAGAATGAAGTATGTGAAATAGTTCCTAGACCGAAGAATAAAGATGTGGTATCCTCCAGATGGCTCTTCAAAATAAAACATGTTGCTGATGGAAGTATTGAGAAGTATAAAGCAAGATTTGTCACTCATTGCTTTTCCTAGAAGGAAGGCATTGACTATGAAGAGACATTCGCTCATGTGGCTAGATACTTTTAGATCAGAACCATCATAGCTCTTGCAGCTAAGATGAAGTGGAAGTTGCACTAGATGGACGTGAAGCCAACTTTCCTAAACGGTGTTATCGAAGAGGAAGTGTATATAGAGAAACCTCAAGGATTTGAGGTTGAAGACAAGAAGTCTCATGTCTGCAGATTGAAGAAAGCCTTATATTGATTGAAGCAAGCTCCTAGAGCTTGGTATGGCCATATAGACAGTTTCTTGACAAGCTTAGGCTTTACCAAGAGTAAAGCAAACTCAAATCTCTACTTCAAAATCATGAATAATGAGCCAGTAATCTTACTGCTATATGTGGATGACTTATTCTTAACTAGAGAAGAAAATCTCATCATTGAATGTGAAAAGAGACTTGCCTCAAAATTTGAAATGAAATACCTTGGCCTAATGCATTATTTCTTAGGTTTTGAGGTATGGTAGAGTCCTGAGAGGATCTTCCTTAACCAAGGGAAGTATACAGTCAAAATCTTGAAGAGATTCGACATGTTGGAATGTAAGCCCATGAATACAACCATGGAAGCAAAATTGAAGTTGTTAGTCGATACTTCATCAGAATTGATTGATGCCACACTGTATAAACAGATTATTGGATCATTGATGTACCCGACGAACACCAAACCAGACATTTATTTTTCTGTGAACACCTTTAGTCAATTTCAGGTAGAACCCATACATGTTCACCTAGTGGCTGCAAAACATGTGATGAGGTACCTTAAAGGTACAATAGATTGTGGTCTTAGCTATGATGGAGATCATGATTTCACATTGAGTGGATATACTGATGCAGATTGGGTAGGAAGTGTTTCTGATAGGAAAAGCACTTCAGGATGTTGTTTTCGTTTGGCATCAGCTATGATCTCGTGGCAGAGTAGGAAGCAATCTAGTATTGCTCTCAGCATAGCGGAAGAAGAATACATTGGTGCATGTTCTGCCAGCTGCGAAGTTATATGGCTTCGAAAGTTGTTGATCGACCTATTTGACTTAGAGATGAGAGCAACCTTGATTCTATGTGATAACCACAGCTGCATAAAGATGACAAAGAATCATGAATTCCATGACAGGTCAAAGCACATAGAGATTCATTATCATTACATCCGTGACATGGTACAAAGAGGAGCCTTAAATCTCCAGTACATTAGCACAAATGAACAGGTTGCTGACATGTTGACCAAGCCCCTATCTCGTGTGAAGTTTGAGTACTTCCGAGATAATCTTGGCATAGTCCGAAAGGACCTTCCTTGAAAAGGGGAGTAGTTGATGTGATGAGATATTCCCTGCTTCCGACCTTGTGGTTATGACGTAAAGCAGGACATGTTCCTTGCTTCTGACCCAGTTGTCAGACGTAAAGCAAGATGAGATGTGTTCCTTGCTTCTGACCCAATTGTCATACGTAAAGCAAGATGATATGTGTTCCTTACTTCTGACCCAGTTGTCAGACGTAAAGCAAGATGAGATGTGTTCCTTGCTTCTGACGTAGTTGTCAGACATAAAGCAAGATGAAATGTGTTCCTTGCTTCTGACCTAGTTGTCAGACGTAAAGCAAGATGAGATGTTCCTTGCTTCTGACCTAGTTGTACTGAGCAAGACGATGAGATGAGACAAGTACTGAGCTTCTAGCTTGATAGTTGTGATGTAAAGCCAGTCTTGTATTATGATGAGCCAGCCTTGTGCTGTGATGATGATGATGTATCAGTTTTTATACTAATACATATTGATGCAGATGATGATGGCATTCCTTTGAGAATGATGATGTTGTCAATGAAGAAAACTTATGATGATTTATAGATACACCAGTTAGTGTTCCAAGATGATATTGATGATGTGGTCCTCTCACCCACTTGATGTTGTTGATGATGTTTCCCTCTCTCTCTCACATGATGCTACTGAATAATAAACTTCTTGTTAAGGGGGAGTGTTGAAATAATGTAACTGTAAAGAGTATTCTTATTATTATTGATATATTATTCATACGATCAATCCCCATTGTGGATTGATCATGTCAGTTATTGTAATAGGACCAAATCCCATTTTGTGGATTGGTCAAAAGACAATTGTAATAGGCATAATAAGAAGTCGGCCCCAACAAATATTAAAGAGGCCCAGAAATATAATAAAGGTGGGTTTACCCACCCAACTTGAGAAGTCGGTCCTGCTAGTGAAGAGACACTTCACATGTGCCAGACTTGTATAAATAAAGGAGGCTAGCACCTCACTTAGAAATAACTCACTTGCTCATTTTGAGAGACAAGTTTAGATCTGTTACCGGAGAAGAAGGAGAGAGAGAGTGGCACATATCTGGGAGAGGACTTTATGTATTAGTTTAAAATATCTCTTGGCATTGTATTGGGTATCTATATTAAGGAAGTTTTGTTGGGTTTTCTTCCCCTAGAGGGTTTCCAAGGATAAATGTTGTGTCTCTTGTGATTGTGTATTTCTCGGTGATCTTGGATTATGCTATTGTTATCTAATGAAATGAAAACATCTATAATAATGGCTTAAACATTAACACAATATAATCCATAAAATCCAAGTGTTATATCAATGTAGCATTATCATCCAATAGTTGTAGAGTAAATAAACAATGAACAAATGACCAATCATACACATACACAGTACACCAGTGTTTTTACATGGAAACCCAAAGCGGGAGAAAACCACGAAATGTTTTTTCTTATATGTATTTAAGAATTACATTCATTGGAAGCACCAACTTCCTTTGTTTTCCAGCTGCAACTAGAAGGAGTCTCCAACCCCCTAGTTTCTCAGGCTACAACCCGAGGGAAGATCCAACTTCCCAATTCTCTGGATACAACCCCCTATGTTCTCTAGATACAACCGGAACATCGCTACAACCACCTATCCTTGCCCCGTCCAACCGTCATGATATAGAAGTAGAATGATGGAACCACTGTCACACTATAACTATGAGATATACCACTGTAACAACTTGTACCACTGACCTACAACCAACCAAACTATACCAAACAACCTGTAATCAACATGTACCATACACAAGTGCATCAACCATGCACTAACCTATACCTCAACATGTACCATCAACGAGTGAATCAACCATGCACCAAATATGTACCAATCATGCAAAAATACATATAAAGTATGACTCATCAAGATGTACCAATATCATCAACTATACACCTCATGTATGTGCCAACTCATCAACTACTTGTATCAACCATGTACCAAAAATGTACCTCAACCAAAATCCCTCATCAATTTCATCATCCAAATATGATTTGTAACTCCCTGCAAACCTTCCATAACTTTAACAACAAGAGACTAGAATTTTCATCAAACTTTACTTTAGTCTCACATGACTAATTTTGGATTAGTCAACAACCCTAACTTGCAATAATCATAACTATGTACCTATAATGAATAAGATCTAAAAATAGTACACATTGTTCTTCAGTGTATTTTATGCAATTCCTCCAAGTTTCACTACTTCGATACTCTCAGAAAAGAAGTTATAGCAAAAAAAGCATACCTTATTGAATTCAGGCTTATTCTAGAGAGCAAACTTGTAGAGTGTTTCCTGCAAGGAATATTTATTGTATGGATCTGAAAATTGTACAGAGAATAATATAGGTTGTACTCTAACCAATACATTTGGTCTTACTGAATTTGGATCTGTTATGAATAAGTTATGACATTTTTACCCGAAACACCCGTTTTAGACTAGTTTCAGGACTAGCCATAAACCCTATTTTCCGCGTAGTGTAACTCAAAAAATACAATGACCCACAAGCTGAAATTTGTATCACAACTACTTGGGCATGTTTCCTCAACGGCCTCCCAATTTCACATTCTGAATCATTCTATAAAAAACATTGTTGAGAAAATGGTGAGATGACCTGTAAATAACATACCTTAGAAAGCATCATCAAAAGAATTTATCCTCCCTTGAATTTCAGCCTTTTTTACTTCACCTTCCCTCTGAAATTCGGCTTAGATATCATTTGGTTACCTCAGTCACTTGTATATATTCAATATGCTCAAGTTTGATTAAAAATGAGAGACCTTTGTCTCTTATTTATACTTTCATGTAGCTTCATCAAGGGGTTACCTTCTATCCATCTTAACCCACTTTCCTTATTTTAGGGGTAACCCACTTCTAACCACTTGTCCACTTAGTAATTTCTCCATTAAATTTATTATTTAAATAATTTATTTTGTATCCACTTTGACTTATAGTACACTCATCACTTCACTTTATTATTTAAATTACCTTCTAAACATCTTAACCCACTTTCATTATTTTAGGGCTAACCCACTTCTAACCACTTGTCCACTTAGTAATTTCTCCATTAAATTTATTATTTAAATAATTTTTTTTGTATCCACTTTGACTTATAGTACACTCATCACTTCACTTTATTATTTAAATAATTTCTTCTTTTCAACCACTTTGACTACTTCGACCTTTTGGGGCTTCTAGATGACTCATGGGGGTTCTCCAACTTCACATGGCCATAACTCTCTAACCGTGAGGAGTTATGTGACGTTCCACATACCACCGAAAATGGAATGACACATACTATCCATATATAATAGTCTTACCTTCAAATATATCAAAACTCATGCAATTATCCATCAAACAAACTTGGGTCCATTACCCAAACCATTGTGCTACCAAATTTCACTACCTGACTTTCTTCGAGGGTTGAAATCAATGAAAACCAACCCAATTAATCAACAATATCCCCCTTTGGAATTGATGGAAACAATCTGATGCAATATTGAAGTCATGTCACACATGCTCCTCCTATGACCATCGCTCCCCCTGGAACCATGTCTTTGTGCTCTGCATCTGATAAATCTCTCACTCTTTGTCATGAATGGAAAAGGTATCTTTCCATCCGGGGTTTCTCCCCCTAACTGAACTGTCCTCTCTATGGTGCTTCCTCGTGTAAATCTAATACATATAATATAAGAATTCAAAAACATTCATTTTGGAGTAGAAATTACTACTAGTCTCGGGCGAAGATACTCAAAGGCTTCCCGTGGAAGCGGTTTTGTAAAGATGTTTTCCACTTGTTCTTTTGTTCCCACATACTCAACTCTGATGTTCTTCTCTGCAACTTGTTCTTGTAGAAAGTGATACTTAATTGGAATGTGCTTTGTCTTGGAGTGCATCACTAGGTTCTTTGAGATATTGATGGCACTTGTATTATCATAATATATTTAAATGGGCTCATCATACTCAACCTATATATCTGTCAGAGTTTGTTTCATCCATAGAACCTGTGTACAACATGTTGATGCTGCAATATACTATTCCTCGATTGTAGATAAGGATATTGATGATTTTTTCTTGGTTAGCCATGATACTAAACACTCACCCAAGTAGAATGTTGCTCCACTGGTGTTTCATCGGTCATCAATGAAACCTGCCCAATTTACATCTGTGTAGGAAATAACTGATATATCCTTTCCTTTTGGATACCATAATCCAAACTCTTTTGTTCCTTTGAGATATTTGAAAATCCTCTTCACTGCTAATACATGTGATTCCTTTGGTGCTGCTTGAAATCGTGTCACCTGTCCAACTGCCTGCATTACATCTGGTATGGATGTTTTCACATGTAGTAAGCTACCAATCATTGACCTGTATTGCCTCTGGTATGTAGACTTTGAATCATCATCTTTTTTCAACTTGAAAATGGTTTTCATAAGAGTGATAACCGGTTTGCAATCTTCCATTCCGAACCTCTTTATCATTTCTATGATATACTTAGTTTCAGAAATAAAAATTTCTTGGTTACTTTGACGTATCTGAAGACCCAGAAAGAAGGATAGTTCTCCAAGTAATTACATTCCAAATTCATTCTCCATATCCTTTGCAAATTTCTAACTTAACCTATCATCAGTACTTCCAAAAATAATATCATCAACATAAACTTCAATTAATAAAATACTATCTTGAGTTACCTTGATGTAGAGGTTGTTGTCTACATTTCCTTTTATGAACCCTACCTATTGTAAATATTTATCCAGTTTAGAGTACCATGCTCTAGGAGCCTGTTTTAGACCATACAAGGCCTTCTTCAATTTACACACATAATCTGCGTTCTTCGACAACTGAAATCCTTCTAGTTGTTCGATGTAGACTTATTCTTCAAGTTCCCCATTCAGAAAATTTGATTTCACGTCCAATTGATACACTTTAATATTCTTGGAGCATGCATAAGCTAAAAGAAATTGGATTTCTTTCATTATGGCAACTAGGGAAAATGTCTCTTCAAAGTCGATTCATTCAACCTGTGTGTATCCTTTACATACCAATTAACTTTGTTCCTTGTAACCTGGCCGTCTTAATTCAATTTATTTATGAATACCCACTTTGTACCAATCACATTCTTATTCTTTGGCCTTGGAACCAATTCTCAAGTGCCATTCTTCTCTATTTGATCCAATTCTTCATCCACGGCCTTATCCCATAATTCATCCTTGATGGATTCTTCAAAATTGTTTGGTTCAATCATTGATGAGAGTGTTAGGTGCATTTGTTCTAGTGAACAAATTCTTCTTCTAGTCTCAACTCTTGCATCTTTGTTTCCAATAATCTGATATGAAAGATGATTCTTCTATACTCGTTTGCTAGGTGTCTTTTGAGGAACTTGTTGAACTTGTTCTTCTACTTTTGTCTGATCCTCTTCATCTTCCCCTTCTACTTCTTCTTCATCTTCTACTTCTTCTTCATACAGTTGCTCCAATAATTCATTTTCTTCTTCCTTTAATTCTCGTCCACCTGTTTCATCAATTGTTACATTGATGTTTTTGACAACTTTGTTCAACCTCATATTGTAACACTTGTATGCTTTTCTTGTACTTCAGTAACCAACAAGTACTCATTTTTCCACATGAGAGTCAAACTTTCTCATTCTGCCATATTCTCTTTTGATGTAGCATTTACTTCCAAATACTCTGAAGTGTTTCACATTTTTTGGTCTTCCTTTCCATAGCTCGTAGGGAGTTTTGTCAGTTTTTTTTCTGATAATTACTTTGGTTTGAATGTGAATTGTTATATGCACTGCATGTGTTCAAAAAATATATGCCAATTTGGAATCCATTAACATTGTTCGAGCCATTTCCTATACTGTCATGTTCTTTCTTTCAACAACTTCATTTTGTTGAGGTGTCCTAGCAATAGAAAATTGTCTTTTTATTCCATGTCTGCTGCAGTAGTCCATAAATTGCTTTGAAGTGAACTCTACTTCATTATCAGATCTCAAACATTTGATTTTTGAATCCATTTCATTTTCAACCATTTCCTTGTAGACCTTGAAGTTTTCAAAAGATTCTAAATTATTCTTAAGAAAGCAAACTGCAGTCATTCTAACTTGTATAATCATCAACTAATAACATAAAGTATTTCTCACCTTTTAAACCCTTTGTTGTAGTTGGTCCAACTAGATCAGTGTGCACAATTTCCAGTGGTCTTGTCATTGAGTATTCCTTTGATTTGAACCTGGTCTTTGTTTGCTTTCTTTGTTGACAATGTTTGCATAAAGTGTTGTTTGGTTTTGTTATCTAGGGAATTTCTCTAACGGCTTCCTTTCTACTGACTTTGACAAGGTTGTCAAAGTGTATGTGACCCATTCTTCTGTGCCATAGCCAGCCTTCACCTTCCTTTCCTAGACAAAATTTTCATTTCCAAATTCACTTAGTAGATATATGTTGCTTGAAGTTCTTACAGTTGTTGCAATAAATTTTCCTGAAACTTCTTTTCTTATTTCTCACTTCTGTGAATCGAAAGTAATTTTATGACCTTGGTCACACATTTTACTTACACTTAGAAGATTATGTTTCATATCTTCTACTAGTAAAACATTTTCTGCCTTGGTATTCTTGTTTCCAATCATGACTATGCATTTTCTAATGATTTTAGTTGAATCATCATTTCCGAAGGAGACTGATCCATCTCTTTCCTTTCTTAATGTAAGAAACTTGTCTTTATCACCTATCATCTGTTTTGAACAACCATTGTCAACATACCAACCATCTTTCTTCTGCTTAATTTAAAGAGAAAGTGTGCATTCTTCATTTCTATATTGGTTATGCTTTCTTATGCATGTCCTCTTCTGAGGTTCTTGTCTGTGACTGTTGTCTTTATGTTGTGGTTCTCTAGGACGGACTGTCATTCTGCAATCTTTGGCCATGTGTCCAAAGTTGTTACACTTGTAGCATTCCACTTCAGTGCTCAATGATTCAAACCTGTTGTAATTTATTCTCTATGTTTCACTAGACCTTCTTGGATAACCCTTTTGTGTATGACTTTCAAAGGTGTTTATGTTCCTGTTGTTAGCTCTGCAATTCAAATCTTTATGTCCAAAATTATTGCATGCATAACATAAACCAAAAAAGATAGTTTGATACCTAGGAGTTGAATATCTTCTGAAAGGAGTTTCTCTTATGAATCCTTATTATTCTTGATGCCTATCTGTTTCTGTCGGTCGTTGATTCTGAAATATGAATTTTCTCAATGGAGGAGTGTCCCTATAATCTTCCTTGTAGGTCTTCATATCCCCTTTGATTGTTTCTGCATAGCTTTTTGGATATGTTTCTTGTTCTGTTGTTTTGGAGCTTGATCATTTTTCTGTCTAATTGTATCTAAGTACAGACTTATTATGATGAGGCTTTTGATGGCTGATAATGTCATCCAAAACTTTTGAGTTGTTCTGTATATTTTTCTTTTGAAGATCCTTTCTTAATGTGACAATCTTTGCTTCCAAAATTCCAATGATCATGTCTCTTTCTTCTAGTTGTTCTTTGAGTGCTTCTTCAATTCTTTTATCTTATTTTATTTGAACCTTCAAATATGTGATCATTTTTTCTAGTTCCTGAGTGTCTTCTTTCTTGTCTAGTTTGACTTGTAGCTTCTTTTTTTTCTTCTTTTCTCTTCTTATAACTTCTATGGCACACAACAATCCTTCTCAGTAGTCAACTTCTGCATCTTCATATTCTTCTTCGGTGTCTTCTTTATCCGAGTCTTCTACTGCCATGAATAGAACTTTTTATGTCTCAATGTCACTGACTTCATCTTCATCTGATGAGGAGATGTCTTCTTTGGTGCATAAGCTTTTATTGAAAGCTTTATTTGTGGTTATTTTGCCTTTATATGTTTGTTTGCTATTTGAATAATCTTCATCATTCCTCTTATTTTTCTTATGAGGACATTTGTTAGAAAAATGACCACTACCATCACAATTAAAACAAATCAATGGAAACTTACCTTTATATCTGTCGTTGGTTCCCTTGTTTAATCTTCAAACAAAGTTGGTCATTTCTTCATCATCTTCTGAAATGTCACTACTGTTTTTATGTTCTTTTTCTTTTTTCTTTCCCTTTTTCTTTGGCCTTTTGGATGCTTTGAAAGTTGCTTCTTTTATATATGGATTTTCTTGTTCAGTTCTCGTTTCATATGTTGTGAATATTCCATGTAGTTCATACATGTTTATTGAGTCTAGATCTACTCTTTCTTCTAGTGTTGATATCTTAGGATCAAATATCATGGGAAGAGATCTTAGTACCTTTTGAACAATTACAGATTCTTTAATTTCTTCTCCCAATCCTATGATTGCATTTATTGTTTCATCGACTCGTAAGAAGTAAGTTGCAATATTCTCATCTTCCTTCATCTTTAGTTCTTTGAACTAACCTCTGTAAGTTTGAAGCTTTGTTGCTTTGACTTTTGAATCTCCTTCATAAATATTTTGAAGCTTGTCCCAAATCTCTTTAGCGGATTTACAATGTATAACTTTGGGGTGTACTAATTCACAAGGACCATTCAGAAGTGCATTTGTGGCTTTGAAATCATTTTTCCCGAGTTTTATTGTTGTTTCATTTGTCGACGGAACTACTGGTTCTTTGTATCCATCTATAACTGATTGTCAAATTTCAAATCCTTGTGCCAACATATATGTTTTCATCATTCTTCTCCAAAATACATACTTTTGTCCATCAAACTATGGTATTCCATTTTTATACACATTTATCTCCATGATCTACCTTTCAGTGGTTAAACTAATTTCTGAAGGAACCTCCTCTGATACCAATTGTTGGATTACTGAGAGGGGGGTTGTTAAATTAAATATTAGTTTATAATGGTCAATTAGAAATTAGACTTAGGCATTAATAAAGTCAAAGTAACTTTAGGTTAATTTATTTGTTTTTAGGTCAGATATTTGCTTTTAGGTTATATTATCACTTTATCCCACATTCATAAAGTGGTTTGACTCTACTTGATTGTAACCTATATAAGAAAGTTATTTGCTCTCTTATTTCATTGATTGAATAAAGACAGATAACCTTATTCAAGTTATCTTGGTTTATGTGTGTGCTCGATTTCCATTACATGGTATCAGAGCGAGGTTAGGGCCACAGAGTCTGGGAGCGTGTGAAGACCTAGGGACTGCTACAGGCAGTGACGGATCGAGGGATCACCAACGTAGCACACTCAAGGAGCCGAAACAGTTTCAGATCAGCCGGAGTTGGGTTCATTTGATTTTTCGGTTTTAAAAGCTAGATTGCAAGTATTTTTCAATTATTTATCTGCTAAGTTCAACATTTTACGATCATCTATGGCTACATTGACCAACATCATGTTGGAAGGAAACCAAAAGTTCTCTGGGAAGAACTACAATACCTGGAAGCAATACATGTTGGCCATTTTTGCGTACCAGTGCCTGTCAGATGTTGTTCTGGGCACAAGTCCTCGTCCCACGGTTGCAGGTAAAGACCAGGACAAGTTTGATGGCCAAGATAGAGAGGTCGTGATGCTGATCAAATTTTCCATGAAAGATGAGATGCTACCTGAGGTTTAGAATGCAAAGACTGTTGCAGCGATCTGGAAACAGTTGAAAGAGACCCATGATATTTCAAATAAGGGTCGAGCATTCTTTTTAAAGAATATGTTGTTCTCGATCAAGATGATTGAGGGTGCCTCTCTCCAAGAGCACTTACTCAAGATCAAGGACATCTGGGAGCAGTTGGAGGCCATTGGTCGGAATATGGAAGAAGAGGACATGGTTGTGATCACGTTGAACAGCTTGTCAAGGTCCTACGAGCACTTCATTGAGACCCTGAACATCACAGCTATAGACATTGACCTGAAGTTTGGAGAGTTATCCAATAAGCTCTTGCAGTAGGACAGGTGGAAGAAGAATTTTGGGAGCAGCAATGAGACAGAAGGTTCAGAGCAAGCCTTTGCAGCCAAAACTAAAGGCAAAGCCAAATGGACAAGGAAACCTGGTCCAGGCAATGATGAGGATGCCACCAAAATCCTAAAGACCATCACTTTTCATTACTGTGGCAAGACTGGCCATATGAAGAAGCATTGCAGAAAGCAGTTGGAAAATCAGAAGCACAATCACAAAGGGTCTCAGCAGAAGGCCCATGTCGCAGAGCACACGGATGAGAATGAGGCAGCCTTCTATGCCTTTATGGCATGTACACAAGGAGATCAGTCCAAGTCATCTGCTTGGTTTGTTGATTCAGGCGCATCCAGGAATTTCACCAATCGGAAAGATTAGTTCGCAGAGTTTGCACCTAGTCCATCCAAAGACTCGATGATCTTCCGTGGAGGCGAGGAGTATAATATAGTCGGCAAGGGGAATGTTTAGATTTCCTTCGTAGGAAAGATGCTTATGTTTCTCAACATCCACTATGTTCTAGGTATGGAGCTTAATCTTCTCTTAGTTAATCATATTATGAGGCACTCTCCTCACTTGGATGTCAACTTTAGCAATCACAAGTGCTATATCGTTGACAAGAATACCAAGAATATCGTTTCTCTTGGTGTGGAGGACCATGGTCTGTTCAGATTGGTGGATATTGGGCAGGGCAGAGAGCATGCATTGTAAGTGAAGAGTGCATCAGACATTTGCACATTATCGCATTAGAGGTATGGGCACCTCAATTTTAAATACCTCTCTCAATTGGCACGAGAGAAACTAGTAGATGGACTTTCAAACATTCAGTAGAAGATTCAGGGAGTTTGTGGAGCTTGCTAGGCAGGGAAGCAACATTGAGCACGATTTGATGAAGGACAAGCTTGGAGAGTGCAGAGGGTCCTTCAGTTGGTTCATGCAAACGTATGTGGACCAATGAACATGGCATCAATCATCGGTGCCAGGTATTTCCTTCAGTTTGTTGATGATTTCAGTAGGAAAATGTGGGTGTATTTTTTGAAGTTGAAGTCTGACGTGTTTAAAGAATTTCAAAACTTTAAAGCATTAGTCGAGAATGAGTTAGGTTGTCATATTACCTCTCTTAGATCTAATAATGGTGGAGAATTATGCTCCAAAGAATTCAATAATTTTTGTGCTAAACATGGGATCAAGAGACAATACACCACACCCTATACTCCATAATAGAATGGGGTGGTTGAAAGGCGAAACCGCACTATCACAGAGATGTCCAGATGTATGTTGCAGAACAGGTGTGTTCCTAACAGGTTTTGGGTAGAGGCAGTGTTCACAGTAATGTACTTGCTGAATAGATCTCCCACGATGGTGGTAAAGAAGAAGACTCCAGAGGAAGCATGGTCTAGAAGAAAGCCCAAAGTAAGTCACTTGAAGGTATTTGGTTATACTGCTTACACTTGGATTCCAGCTGCGAAACGAACCAAGTTAGATCCGAAGAGTAAGAAGATGATGCTTACAGGGTACAGCGACACCCATAAAGCTTACAAATTAGTTGATGTTGACACTGATAAGGTGAGCTTTAGCAGAGATGTTGTTGATGATGAGGAGGTTGGACCCTTCCATACTCTTCCCACATTTAGAGTTACTGAGCAGCCAGAAGTCATTGAAGATTCAGGTGTCAAGCTTCCAATAGCTCCACCTGAAGGGGGGAAAGATTTTGAGTAGTCAGAACAGGATGAGTCTCCTAGGTCAGTCAAATCAATACATTCTAAAGAAGGAAGCCCAAGTCATGGTGGCAATACTGACTTGGCAGCCAGAGATTCCAAAAGACCCAAGTGGTGGCACAACACCATTGGAGATGTTCGAATAGGAGAGATGATTGAGGGAATATCATCACGAGGTAAGAGTAAAAAACAGACTGGTGTTAGAATATCGAAGATGGTGTGCTCATTTTACCATTGACGATACCTTCATCACCCAACCATAGGCCGAAGCCTCCCTCCGAGCACCTTAACCTTGACTGAGAATTACTCCGGAAGCAAACCCTAGGCTAGATAGCCAAACAAAGAGTAGCGCATCAATCCCCAAGGACAACGCATCACAAAAGTTGATCAGATGTTCCAAACCCTAGCCAAGAGATATTCAAGCCAATACTGAGATCTTGTTGCTGCTGCAGCTGCACCAGCTCTTCCTCCAAACCTGCGCACAAGACTGCAACTGCAGTGCGCACCAAACTGTAGAGCTGCAATTCTGAGATACTGCAAATGAGAACTGGCGCCCTATATTTATAGTAATCTTGCCAGTTTGTTGGGGCCAACTTCTCCTTCTGGGTATGTGTCTATTCAGTATATTATTATTAATTATGGCCAACTTCTTCTCTTGGACGCTAATAACCTAATATAAATTATATTCTTGAGCCGACAAGGCTTCTAGGGTTATTAGCCAACTCATTAGGGTTTCTCTTGCTTTCCAGAGTCTTCTATTCTCATCAGGTTCACATGTAGAGCTAAATACCTCCCACAGATACCATAATATTAACACTCCCTCCTAGCTAGAGAGGTATTTACAGGTAATGGACTTGAGCACAAAACATACCATTTACCCGGTAGCATCAATATAGTCATCTAGACTATTTCATGACTAGATCATGAGCATCACCATCACCATCAGCTGCATCATCTCTTGAAACCATACTTCATCTGAGTAGTTAGATATGATGCTGAATAAGTCACTCTCACCATAGAGTGATATAAGAGGAGTAAAAGCTCTGAACTATTTTTCGTCTGGAAAATCTTTGTTCTTCATTCATTTGAAGGATAGAACACACCTGTGTCTGTTCATAGTAGTACATGACTACAATCCAGTCGTTAACTACCACATCAAGTAACACACAAGTACTTGATCAGAAACGTAAGGTTGCGAACGATGTAACATATCCACCACAGTAGTCCTCATCTACTGTCATATAGTCTTCATAACAAACATCTGAGAGCATCCTGCATAGAAAAAAAGTTATGATAAAAACTGTATCATCTGGGCCAATCTTTCACTCACGTATGTGAGATCTGAAAGAATGTCTGCCACCACAGTAGTCTTCATATTCATAGAAACAATGTTATGATAAAAACTGAATCAACTGGGCCAACCTTTCACTCACATCTGTGAGATCTGAAAGAGTGTATGCCCTCATTATACAACATCAATAATAATCATCTGGGCCAATATTTCACTCACATCTATGAGGTCTGAAAGAATGTCTGCCCTCAATATAGAATATCAATAATAATCATCTGGACCAATCTTTCACTCACATCTGTGAGGTCTGAAAGAATGTCTACCCTCAATATAGAATATCAATAATGGGCCATCTTCCCCATTCTTCTCAACCAAGGAAGAAGGATTGTTTCTGATTTCTGAACCTAGACCATTTCCCACCCTGGGCCATTCTTCCGACACTAAACAAAGTGTAACCTGGAGAGAATGAGTCTGCCCTCGAGAAATGTTTGGACCATTCCTTACCCTGGGCCATTCCTCTGTGACTAAACAAAGTGTAACCTGGAGGGAATGAGTCTACCCTAAGGAATGATTGTCCTGGACTATTCCCCACCCTGGGCCATTCTTCCGACGCTAAACAAAGTGTAACCTGGAGAGAATGAGTCTTCCCTCGAGGAATAACTGTCCCTGATTTCTGAGCCTGGACTACTCCCCACCCTGGGCCATTCCTCCGACACTAAACAAAGTGTAGCCTGGAGAGAATGAGTTTGCCCTCGAGGAATAACTGTCTGGACCATTCCCCACCCTGGGCCTTTCCTCCGACACTAAAGTGTACCCTGGAGAGAATGTATAACCCTCGAGGAATGTTTGTCCTGCATCAACCTCCAAAATGGATGATTCTTCGAAACTGCTCACAATTGTGAACTTCGAAAGAATGATTGCCCGGCAAGGCAGAGCATTCTACTTGACCACTACTCAGAGTGACTACCAAGAAGAATGAATGTCCTAGACCACTCCCCATAATGGGAAGTAGTTGTCTATGATACATCAACAATCAGTCTGCCTCCCATGTTAACTACAATGAGAAGTCACTGTCCGTCAGAAATCTCAATCCACTTTCCGAACAAGAAAGCATCTGTCCAATCTGGACTATTTTTCAATTACAAAGATAAATAATATTTTCAATGCTCCATCCTAACTAGAGAGTTATTTCAATTACAAAAATAAATGTTTACATACCTTCTTCTATTTTGGAGAGTCTTCCCTTCCAGCTAAGAGAGTTATTTCCACGAGCTCTAGCTTGAGTATGCAAGTTCTTTCATCTTGAATATAGGATTTACCAAAATGTATGCTTATATGCTCATCTGAGGAGATATGTATTGGAGAAATCATTTTCTCCCTTCTGGACTTTATCATGGATAATGTAATGCTTGTACTGTAGTCTGGAACACTGTGAAGGCTTCATGTAGTTCTGAACAATAGAGTATATCATAGTTGGAGAACTGGAACATATCCATGTGGTACTTCTTTTGTCATCATGAGATCTGATCTTCTGAGTAGTCATCTTGATGTTATAGGAAATCTTCACCACGCTTTTGTTGTGCACTAGAGGTTCTACGCAAAGTTGTCTTCTTCTTATCTACATACAGAAGTATCTTTCTGGTATGCCTCAAAGTTTTCAGATTTCTCTTCATATGCTCTTTATTCAATTTCTCTGGATAACATTCTTTTCATTCGTCTGATGTAGAATTCCGACTCATGGATGTTGTGGATAATATAATGACTTATATAGAGATAAGTCTGGTGTACTAGAACAAGCAATCATCATAGTATTCTCCCTCCATCTGAGAGAACCTTTGGTTCTGGATCTCGCAAATGATTTATTCATAAGTCTTCCATACACTGTTCTTCATCACGACTTTCAGTTCTTTTGCTTGATTGCTTTTAGTGAGTTCATATCAGGCTGGTAATCTTGTGATTCTTGATACAATGACTAGTTGTTCTGGTTCTCCTTTTTCTTTCTTGGAATGTTTATTTTCTTCTTCATGTTTTTCTTTAGCTCTTTTGGGTCCATGGAGTTTCTTATATATTCCATGCCCGAGAGATTCCACTTCTTACCTTCATCATCGGTTCATGGATTTGGATGGACAATCAGAAATACTTTAAGGCTTCTCTTCGAAAAAAGGTCTTCTTCTGTGGTTGAGCTGAACACGTACTATCTTTTCATGGCTGCTACCATGGATATATATATATATATATTTCATCATATTCAATGGGTCATAGGATTAGCTCCCTCCTAATCCTTGCTTCATGTATAAGTGCATATAATCTGCTCCCTTCATCTGACTGAGTCCATGCTTTCGTCTCCTATCCTTATTGTCTTCTACAATATATAATAGAGTCCATGCTTCCATCTGCATCCTTATTGTTTTCTGCAATATATATAATTGGCTTTCTTGTCTAACAGAATCCATGCTTCTGTCTTGTTGTCTTCTATAGAATGTCATGAGTCTTTTTCCAGTTTCCTTTCAATTGTTGACTTCTCTCTGTCTTTGTTTTTTCCAAGTCTCTTCAAGATTGATTCTGATTTCAGTCTTATCTTGTAATGTCTTCCACATGATTTGTATTTCATCCTTTCATATGTATTATCTAATGATATTCATCCTTGTCTTGTTGTTCTTTCATAGGTATAGTTCTTC
>ML796321.1:32147-58882 GCA_009831015.1 Picea engelmannii | reverse complement strand
TCCTTGATTCTTCTTGAGCACAGCAAGTCCAAAGTTCTTCAAATGTTGGGTACTCCTTCCTTGTGTTCATGCTTGCGGCAAATGCATCCCATGTCTTGGGAAGACCATTGAGTACTATGTTCACCAATTCCTTTTCTAAAGTGCTCTCTTCAATAGCTTGTAGTTGATCTCTTAGCTGGGAGATCCTTACAAAGTAGGATGTTATGTTGTCGTCATCATTCATCTTCATGTCACGGAGCTTATTCTTCAGACTCATAACTTGTCCAATGTTTTTGACTGAGAAGAGATTTGTTAGGGCATTGTACATCTTCTTCGATGAGTCAAGATGGGAGATGTAGGGTATCAAGTGGTATTTTATGGAATCCACTATGATACTCATGGCATTGATGTCAACATCTTTGAACTTCTCCATAGCTGCAACGTCCTGTGGTTCCTTCTCTTCTCCTTCTATAAACTCTGGCTTCACGATCTTTCCTTTCACAATATCCAACACTTTATTCTTAGCAAGGATGAGGTCAATCCTTGTCTTCCATGCTCTGAAGTTAGAGGATCCATCTAGCTTGTTCTCAGACTTCATAGAGTTCGTCATGGCTTGCTTGACTTGGTCAAACCCTAGATTTCACCAGAAATCCAAACTTCACGTCTTGGCCTTCTGAGAGTACCAAGAGATGCATTGGGCTAGAGAACATTGATCTATCTAGAGATTAGGTCAATCTCATCACTTAAGGTGCCTCAACAAGAGGTTTAGGGTTTCTGCAACTGCTTCTGCTGGTAACCCTAGCTGCAGTGCTTTTGGAAACTGCTCCTACTACTAACCCTAGCGTCAGTACCTCAACGAGCTCAATATCTAGCGGCTATGTTTCCTTCTAGTGGTTTAGGTTGACTGAAGGGATGTGGGCCCATAACTTGTTAGAATATAGAATATGGTGTGCTCGTTTTACCATTGACGATACCTTTGTCAGCCAACCATAGGTCGAAGTCTCCCTCTGAGCAACTTAACCTTGACTGAGAATTACTCTAGAAGCAAACCCTAGGCTAGATAGCCAAACAAAGAGTAGCGCATAAATCCCCAAGGACAGCGCATCAAAAAAGCTGATCAGATGTTCCAAACCCTAGCCAAGAGATATTCAATCCAATACTGAGATCTTGTTGTTGTTGCAGCTGCACCAGCTCTTCCTCCAAACCTGCGCACAAGACTGGAACTGCAGTGCGCACCAAACTGGCACAATCAAGTTCACATGTAGAGGTAAATACCTCCCACAGCTACCATAATATTAACAACTGGCACAATCAACTTTTCTCTTATGGCCAATATTCAGGATATCTATGAGCCTCAGGTATTCAAGGAAGCAAAAGGAAGACCTGAATGGGAAAAGGCCATGGAGGTTGAACATGAAAGTTTGATGAAAAATCAGACTTGGGATCTCACAGCTCTTCCATCAGGGAAGAAACCCATTGGCTACAAATGGGTGCACAAGTTCAAGTACAAGGAAGATGGTACACTTGACAAGTACAAAGCACAGTTAGTTGCGAAAGGATTCTCTCAACGAGAAGGCATTGACTATGAGGAGACTTTTGCTCCTACAGCGAAGATGAGCATTATTCGTCTTGTTCTAGCCATGGTAGCACAACAAGGCTGGAAGGTCCACCAGATGGACGTGAAAAGTGCCTTCCTCAATGGAGATTTGAAGGAAGTGGTATACATGTGCCAACCAGAGGGGTTTCAGGTTGCAGGGAAGGAGCATCTAGTTTGCAGACTAAAGAAGGCTCTATATGGTCTGAAATAGGCACCGAGGGCATGGTACATCAAGATTGACAGATATTTGGTTCAACAAGGGTTCCAGTGGAGTCCTTCATATTCCAACTTATATGTCAAAAGAGTTGGTAATGAGATCATTCTTCTAGTTGTTTATGTGAATGATATCATTATTATAGGTAGTGAGGAAGATGCAATTACATGGATCAAATCCAACATGAGCAGAGCATTTGACATGACAGATCTAGGCCTCCTACACTATTGTTTGGGTGTAGAAGTTTGGAAAACAGGGAGCAAAATTTTTGTCTCACAAGCAAAGTATGTCAGGAGTTTGTTGGATAAGTTCAGGATGGAGGATTGAAAAATCTCCTCTACACCTATGGAGAAAGGGCTGAAACTTTCAGCCAAGACTGACTCAAAGGTAGTCAGTGAGTCACTATACATACATCTAGTGGGCAGCTTGATATATCTTACAGCCACTAGACCTGATCTGAGTTTCCCTGTGAGCTTCATTTCCAGATTTATGACAGCGTCGAAAGTAGAGCACTGGACAACAGCGAAGCAAGTGCTGAGATATGTGAAAGGGACACTTGAATTTGGTATTCTGTACAGTAGGAGAAAATACCTGAGGTTGTGTGGGTATACAGATTCAAATTGGGCAGGTTCTATTGATAACAGAAAATCCAGCTCTGGATATGTCTTCAGCCTTGGCATGGGTTCAGTCACATGGACCAGTAAGAAACAGCATGTAGTCGCCCTTTCATTGATAGAAGCAGAGTATCGAGGAGCATTGAAAGGTGCATGCGAGGAAGTTTGGCTCAGGAGGATGTTATCAGATATGCAGATGCAGCAGAGAGAGCCCACACCCTTGTTCTATGACAATCAAGGGGTAATGAAACTTGCCAAGAATCCATTCTTCCACGAGTGTACCAAACATGTTGATACACACTGTCACTTCATCAGACATCTTGTAGAAGATGGAACTATTGAGTTGCAGTATTTTCCTACAAAGGATCAAACTACAGACATTTTCACCAAGTCTTTGGGTCCCGAAAAGAATGTAAAATTTTGAAAGAAACTTGGTGTAGTGAGTAGATTGACCATTAAGGGAGGGTGTTAAATTAAATATTAGTTTATAATGGTCAATTAGAAATTAGACTTAGGAATTAATAAAGTCAAAGTGACTTTAGGTTAGTTTATTTTCTTTTAGGTCAGATATTTTCTTTTAGGTTATATTTTCACTTTATCCCACATTCATAAAGTGGTTTGACTCTACTTGATTGTAACCTATATAAGAAAGTTGTTTTCTCTCTTATTTCATTGATTGAATAAAGACAGATAACCTTATTCAAGTTATCTTGGTTTCTGTGTTTGCTCGATTTCTGTTACAGGGGTGAATCAGTAACAGAGCAATCTAATCCATAAAATCCAAGTGTTATATCAATGTAGAATTATCATCCAATAGTTGCAGAGTAAATAAACAATGAACAAATGAGAAATCATACGCATACACAGTACACTAGTGTTTTTACATGGAAACTCAAAGCGGGAGAAAACCACGAAAGGTTTTTTCTTATATGTCTTTAAGAATTACATTCATTGGAAACACCAACTTCTTTTGTTTTCCATTTGCAACTCGAAGGAGGTTCCAACCCCCTAGTTTCTCAAGCTACAACCTGAGAAAAGATCCAACTCCTCAATTCTCTAGCTACAACCAGAAGGAGGCTATAATCCCCTATGTTCTCCGGCTACAACCACCTATCCTTGCCCCGTCCAACCGCCTTGACATAGAAGTAGAATGATGGAACCACTGCCACACTATCACTGTGAGATATACCACTTTAACAACATGTACCACTAAACTGCAGCCAACCAACATGTAACAACCTGTACCAAACAACATGTAATCAACCTATACCATAAACAAGTGCATCAACCATGCACCAACCTGTACCATCAACGAGTGCATCAACCATGCACCAAATATGTATCAATCATGCATCAAATACACATAAACTATGACTCATTAAGATGTACCATGATCATCAACTATACACCTCATGTATGTGCCAACTCATCAACTACTTGTCTCAACCATGTACCCAACATGTACCTCAACCAAAAGCCTTCATCAATTTCATCATCCAAATCTAATTTTTAACTCTGTAGTAGACCTGGTGTATATGATCACATACCTGCAAACTTTTCTTAACTTTAACAACATGAGACTAGCATTTTCATCAAACTTTACTTCAATCTCACATGACTAATTTTGGATTAGTCATCAACCCTAACTTGCAATAATCATAACTATGTACACATGTAATGAATACAGATATGAAAATAGTACACAATTTTCTTCAGTTTCTTTTATGCAATTCCTCCATTTTTCACTACTTGGATCCGCTTAGAAAAGGAGTTATAGCAAAAAAGACATACCTTATTGAATTCTGGCTTATTCTAGAGGGAGAACTTGTAGAGCGTGCCCCGCACGAAATTTTTGTTGTATGGATCTGCAAATTATACACATAATACTACATATTGTACTCTAATCAATACATTTGGTCTTACTGAATTTGGATCTGTTATGAAGAAGTTATGACATTTTTACCTGGAACACATGTTTTAGACTAGTTTCAGGACTAGCCATAAACCATATTTTCCATGGAGTGTAACTCCCAAAATACAACGACCCACAAGCTGAAATTTGTATCACATCTACTTGGATATGTTTCCTCAATGACCTCTCAATTTCACGGTCTGAATCATTCTAGAAAAAAAAATTATTGTGAAAATGGTGAGATGACCTGTAAATAACATACCTCAGAAAACATCATCAAAAGAATTTATCATCCCTTGAATTTCAGCCTTCTTTACTTCACCTTTCCTCTAAAATTTGGCTTAGATATCCTTTGGTTACCTCAATCACTTGTAGATATTCAACATGATCAAGTGTGATTAAAAATGAGAGACCCTTGCATCTTATTTATACTTTCATGTAGCTTCCTAAAAGGGTTACCTTCTAACCATCTTAACCCACTTTCTTTATTTTAGGGCTAATGTTGAGCTCCAGTTTTGTCATATTTTTTTCCATACAAATACACTTATCATTACACCTTCTCCCCACATTTTGTCACTAATATATCCCTAATTACACCACAAACCTCCATTATCTCTTGTTATTCATCCTATGTGGTTAATACACAATTTTCCATATTTTTAGTGATTAAAATGATGATTATATAATCATTTGTCAATGATGGTTTAATCCTATGTTTCTATGTCCAAGCAGCATGTTCTGTGTTGTTTAGGTTCTGGTATATTCACTGTCCATGTTCAAATACCTATATTGTTCCTGTTCCGGTACCCGCATTGCAGGTCATCCGATACTCCAAGTCATCCGGTACCAGAAGGTTCTACAGTAAATAGATGCCTGGAAAGTCATCCAGTACCCACACTCCATGTTATCCAATACTCTGCAGTGATCCGGTACTACCTTTGCATTCATCTGGTACCATCTCTTTGCCTCTTCCAGTACCAGCTTCATCCGGTACCAGATTGCACCTATTCCGGTACTAGCTCCATCTAGTACTACCATCACGTTGGTCCGATACCCATAGTCATGATTGTGTCCATATGGTACTAAACCCTTGGCTACAAGATTCTAGTACTAATTGTTCTAATACGGTACCAATTGTTCTAATCCGGTACCAACTATGCTAATCTGGTACTAGAAATAATTCAAAATTTTGGAAAGCTTATAGAGGAAAATCGGGTACATGGATTTTGTCTAGAATGATGTTTTCATGTAGACATGTGAGACAGAATTCACCCATCTCACATGTGTGGATATCCAACTCAGGGGGAATGATTCTGCTAAAATTATTGAAAAATTCAAACTTCCAACTTGCGTCTCAATTTTCGTGCAGATGGAATCAGATCTAAAAATTCTATGAAATCGGTTTTGTCTAGAATATAGAAAATTGAGTAATATGCAGGTAAATTTTCAAAATTAGAATTGGTTTGGAAGATATGGGTGGGGGACTAACTCGAATCTACCCAAATTGCAATAAAACCCAGATTTTTGAGGATTTTATCTAAAATTGTAAATTTGAAATCTGAACATTGGGATTCGGTCCCATCCACTTCTCAAAGATTTTTCATGTATAAATAAGCCTCATAGGGCTATGAGAAATCCAATTATCATTATGGGAATTCTTTTGTAATGGATGTTAAGGTGTCATCATGACAATGTCAAGATTGTAAGAGAGTTGTAATTTTTTGAGTTTGATGGAATAAAGAATTGGTGTTTTGTGCATTCAAGGGCACTAACATCTTTTTGGCAGAAAAATGCCTGTTGGGTAGGGCCCCTCAACTTGGTAAGAATGTTGCCCTTTGTATCTTAACTAGTTAGCAGTTCATTTATGTATTTTTATTTTATTGTTCAATTTGTTTAAAGGTTAGAATTTCATTTACACTTTGGAGTGTGTGGTTTGAATCTTAATTTTAGTTTTGCAATTGTTATGTTAATTAGAATTCATATTGTAAACCTCCCAATTGAATACATTATCACATTGAGCTTTGAGTTTATTTAGCATTCTCTCTTATCACATTTCCGTGCTCATATTCCTGTGTATTCTTCCTATGCTCTGTTTTTATGTTGAATAGACTATGGACAGTCCCTCATTGAATTTATCTCCTTCATCATTGATTTTCCATCCAATTCTCCCATCAAATCTACCATTCAAATCACCCACTAGTTTCTCACTGTCCAAAACATTATAAAACAGAGTATGTTAACATATTCTTGTTCGCATTCACTTATAAAAGAAAACACCGAAACAAATTTGTCTTATTTGCTGCATATACTTAACTTTTCTCTTCCATATTTTCTCTTTTTCCTTCAACACGATTTGCCCATTGATTGCAGATTTAATCATGCAATATAATTAGTCATTGCAAGAGCAGATCGACCCCTCTCTTTACCTCACTCTCTATGTGTGGAATCAATGCCCAATCACACTGCAATTACATTTCATGACAGAGAATTGTCCTCTCTTTATCTACTCATTCCTTGATTGATGAATGCACAATAAATTACACAACTTTATTGATTGTTCACACAAGGAACTTGCCTCGCTCTCAACTTATTCAACACACTAACTTTTGTTTAATTGATTGTGCTTTAAATCTAGATCTTTCGTCAATTGCAAAATTTTGTATTCTTCTCAATTACTCTTTGATTCTTCTGCTTTACATTGAAGCTCTCAATCCACAAAGAGTACCTATCCTTCTTTTCCTCTTTTGATTTCATATATGACTAACCATTTTTTATAAGCATTTTTTTTTAGCTTCTTTAATAGAGTTGATATTTCTTTCCATTGTATAAACATTCCATTTATATTTCTTCATTGTCACTCTTTCCCATTCATTTTCATTTCTTTCCATGCTTGCTCATTGTGACTGATGCACTTGATTGTGGAAATATCTTGATTTTAGATTGCATATAGTGTTTGATTCCAGTTTGATTGATTGTTTTTAAATTCATCTTGCCTCTTCCTATAGTTTGAGTGGTTTTCTTTGTGTGTTTTAGGTTCGGTTCTTGCATTCACATTTAATTTCATTCACATAGTTTGAAATCAGTTCTATTTTCTATTTGTTTGATTTCCTTTCGTTAGTTTGCTTTCATTATGATTTGGATTTCCCATTTGTTTATTTCTTGTCATTTGAATTCATTTCCATTTGGTTGTTTCTTTTATTGCATTTAAGTGTGGATTTGTAACGTTCTCGACCATCAACCCCATGGTCAGGCCAACATTACTACGCGGAAAAACACTATTGTAACCTATTATGAATTCTTATGAAATACAATTGCTTAATTACAGTTAAACATAGTGTAAGAACATTAATACCATTAGCATACATAATCCACGGCATTAACAATAATTCACGAATACAGTGGAATACATGTAAACATTGCTAGAATCACATACATGCATATTTAATTGAAATTATACGCATGTATATACTTATATTTTAGAATGGATGTAATTCACCAACTACATGTAGACCTCCCACGAACCTCCCAGCCTTAGACTGCGCTGCTCATCACTCTCAGCAGTAGGTCACCCACGAGCTAGGACTAAGCTCCACCGGGTATGGATTCCTAGGCTAGACAGGGAATACAGGAAGACACACAGTCACAGGAGAAGGATCCTCTCCCAAGAGCCACTTATGCCCACTGCCCACAGACTCTCATTCCCCACATGTCTGTCCCACCCAAGGAGTATACACCTTCACTGTCACCAAGACAGTCCATTGGCTGCTAACCTCCCTTCCCTTTGACTTCAACAACAAACTAGACCGAAAGTCTCTAAACTCTGTGGTAGCTACAGGACTCCTTCCAGGAGTTCTCACTTCCTCCGCACACTCTCTCACCTGGAGAGAGTCACTCATAGACTGGGTAACCTACCTCTTCAACAACAATCACCTCCCTCACACTAGCCAACAAGCCACACGAAGTCCAGCACTGCGTGGCCACAACAATCAATTGAGAATATGGGTATGGACACCCGAAATGGAAACAATCATCGCTAAAGAATAGTGTAACTCTCTCTGCTTCCAGAGATGCGTAAGGTGTACAGAGGTTCAATCACAGAGACCAAATGCATACAGATGGAGAATGGAGGAATTGGAAGGTCGAACCCCAGATTCAGGTGATGGTTGGAGAAATGCCCACCCCACTCCTACTCAACAGTCGACGGAATGGAAAGAGAACCCCCAACATGGCTCATTTCCTGGGTTAAATTGCATGTGCCTGGGTCGACACATGTTTCCCATGAAGATGCATGCATCCCTCCCCAGGAACTTAGGACAAAACATAGATTTCACATGGCTTTTGGGATAATATTAAAATATTATTCCCAAGGACTTAAGCCCCTAGGCTCCACACTTATCCTCTCTTTCCAACCTTCCAACCCCCAATCCCTTACCCAGGTTTTGTGGAATCTTATTCCCCCATCACTCATTCATCGTGGTCGGTCCACATGGATAGATGTTTTGTATTAATACTATGCATAATTACATGTACAAAAATCAAGCTCCTGGCCTTCAACACTTAGGCTCCTTGGCCTAATAACACATAAGCCCACTAGCTTATATAAATTGGTTGAACAACCTTATAAAATTGAATTAAAGTTCATAAACAAGCTTTATACTTCATAGACATGATTTACAACAGGGCTCGGCCTTGGGGACTGTTATCCCCGATTTCTAGGGATAACTAGGAGATCATGTCTCAAGGCCCACGGGTTCTAGACATGGAGTATCGAGAGAAAGATTCACCTGAGCATGGCCCTGGAGGACCCATATTTCTTCTCCTTCATCAGACTTGTCTTGTTAGCAACAAAAGCATCCATCACCTTCGGCTTGGACTTGTATCGGAGAAGACTCTTTCTCCATGAGGTAATTGGTCCAGGTATCATGGTATGTGACATTTTTTTATCATTATAAGCTTTAGATATATGCATCAAATTCCTTTTATTTATGACGACTGCTTGGATCTTACATTGAACCACTTGACCATGGTTGGGGGGACTGACAGGGTGTCCTAGCAAGCTTGTACCCATAGGTTTTGGTTTGCCACCGGGGGGATTTCTGAAGAGCCATCGTCCGCTCCCATCATATCATCACTTTTACATCTTATCTCCCACTCATATGCCCCACTCCCCTAGTTCGGGCATTAGGATGGTCTGTTTGTGGGGTTGCACCTTATCTCATGGGAAGAAGGGGCTAAAGTCCCAGAAGGTAAAAGTAGCTGGTAAAAGATAAAATCCATAAAAAAAATGAAACCTAGAGATGCCTCGCCCAGGGATCCCTGAGAAGGCAATAAAAATCCTCTCAGCAAGAAATGAGAGGGACCCAAAGAAAAATAACAAAACAAGACCTAGCCAGGAGGATAGGGGGTCTCATCACGAGCCAACCTATTATGTTCATGGGTACCTAGCAGTATGGCATTCCCATTATTTGGTTACCATGCCAAGGAAGTGACCTTTGGTTGCATGGCCAAGGGAAAGTGGGTCTCATCACGAGCCAACCTTATCATCTCTGTGAAAGTGATTGTGGGTAACACTATTAGCTCTAGTCACTATACCAAGGCAGTGTCCTCTAGTTAGACCTTGAAATAAATAAGAAAAAGAAATAAAGAAACAAAAGAATAAAGGCAATAAAGGGCTTGGAAAGAATTGCATCCATGACGGGTACAGCTCGCCTTCTACAAAGGCACCCACGGGTAATATCGTACATCCCTGTCTTTCACTCTACCCGTTTGTCTGGACATCCCTTGAACACATCACCTCGTTTTACATGGCTTGGATGATACCCTCTGGAGACATTCCTTTTCTTATGGATGCTGGCCCAATAAGGTATTTTGTCTTTTTCTTCAGCTTTGTATTGTAGGTCATTGTAATATCTTTGAGCTATTGAATGATATATCAGGGTTTTTATGCATGTGTTTGATAACATTAATGATGAAATATGATTGACATTGCTATGATCCCTATAAATAATGAGCCCATGGAGGGCAAAGTTTTTGATGTGCAGGACCATGTTCGACGGACAGGTACCAGTTGGACTGGTACACATGGGGAGATGATTAGCTTGGACCTCCATGGGGCTAAAGATCCCATCAGATGTTTGTTGGGACCCCCCATCAGGGGCAGAGACAGGATAGTGATTGGTTGATCTCTTGCACATGAGAAGAAGAAGGAAGTTCCATCCAGGACACTTTTGTTGAGCCCAGACCAAGGGGGTTGACCCTTTTTAGATGGAGTGTTTCCCTTTGATGACCAGGACATCACCCAGGAGACCTTGATGTCACCTTGAACGTGTGGTAGTTTGACAGGATGGTTGGTACGTGTGGCAGCTTGGAGGAGTCTAGGAAGGGCTAACGTTTGACTTCTAGATGTTGGACTAGCCCTAAAAAGGCCTAACATCTCCCTCAAGAGGGCTTGACGTCTCATCTTTTTCTTGTTTAGGGTTTTAGAAAACAGTTTAATGTAAAAATAGTATGATTTTGGTTTGTAGCCCTGTCGGTTATTTTTAGTGACCTAATTTTCATTATAGGTCATGATACACTATATGTTGAGGATGTTTTTCCCTCATTTGGACATAACACACAACTCACTCTCTTGTGAGGTCTGATTTTTGCGCCCTACTTGGGTATTTGATCTTTTAAAGTGAGGCGCACTTGTTGATGGAAGGATTTTCTTTGCATGTTTGGCATTTCTCTTAAAGGAAGGTTTACAACTAGGGTTTGCATATGATTTTCATCATGATATGTAAGTGTTTTTCTTGCAAAACTTCTTAATTGAATGGTTGTAGGTTTATATTCTTGCATTTACTTATAAATTTGTTGATTTTAAAACCCTAGATGACAAGCACACAAGTAGGTCCTTGTTTCATGTCCCCTTAGAGAGAAATATTCAGCCATTGAAGAAGGAAGAAAGAGCCTAGCCTTTGCTACACTCTTTTCACTTTTTCCCTTTGTGCTAGCTATAAATTTTAAAGGTTAAGAAGGAGGTGATGTCCCAGGCCTAGGTTATCTACACCTAGGGTTTTCCATCTTCTAGGGTTTGGTGATAGAGCCTTGCCATTGCAACACTCTCCCTCACCTCATCCTCTTGTTTTAACTCATTATTTATGCTAGCCATTTTTCCAAGTTTGACCTAAAGAAAGAGGAAAGAGTACGAGGCCTTGCTTAAGCAACACCGGAGTGAGCCTCTTTCCCCTAGGGTTTTGATTCTAGGGTCCTGCCATTGTAGCACTCTAGAACCCTTCCCTCTTATCTTTAGCCTATTATTCCTCCAACCTCACGTCCTCTCCTTAATTGACTCCATCTACCCTTAGGCACTGATCTTAGACACACACCATTGAAGTGGTAGTGCTCCAACAACCTCTCAAGACTTTTAAATTTGAAACCCTAACTAACTAGCTAACCCTAACTAGGTTGACGTCACACTTGGTTATCCCATCTTAATGCAACACCTTTTTATGATAAGAAATTAGATGATGGTTGAAGGAATTTATTGAGTAAATGATTGATTAAATACATTGTTAGCCACATCATCTTAATAGTTATTGATGAATTGATACTTTTCCATTGCTACATTGATAAAACGTTGATCTCATTAATATTTGTTGTTTCACATTGATTATATATTGATGTCAGATAGTTACATGAAGTACTAACCCACTGAATTATAGCCTGCATATATTATTTGCTATTGTCTTGTTCCGGGTAGGTGTTCTCATTTGGGCATACACTTGTTTATTGGTTGATTAGCCGGACTATCTGACCTTGGTGGTAACCTGTGAGGAGGAACTTTTTCCTTGACTTTTATACTTCAGCCTCTTCAAAACCCCAGGTTACCGGGGACGTATCCCCTGGGTTAACCTCCCTAAATAGAAGGAACCTCCCCATTGAGGTGACATTGGGTGGGGAAGGTTCCTGTTACGCCAGTTTTACCTCTATCCTTTAGCCTTTTGACCTAGCTACAAACTCTACGATAACATTTTGGCGACGTTGTCGGGGAACACTAAGTCAATCTTCCTCAATGAAAAATATTTTCGGTATGACTTGCCTCAAATACCTTTTCTTATAAGCTTACCTGGCGACTCCACTAGGGTGTTTTTCCCCTTTTTCTTTGGTAGTTTCAAGTAAACTATATGGTGACTCCACAAACTAGAAGGAGATTCAACAATCCTCCTTTGTCTTTCAGAAGGAATCCTCCCTTAAATTCTCCTGTTGTCAAATCACTTTTTGGGAAGAGCCTTCCTTTAAGAATCATGTCTACCTCTTAGATCGCTACAACAAACCCAATCAACAATCAAAGGCAATTGTCATCTACCCTTTTCAGGCCGTTATACATGTCATCCATACCTGGTTATCCTAGGAAAATGCCACCCAAGTATGAGAAGTGGTTGCCTAAGTTTACCGGTACTAATGCCATCAGTGTCGAAGAGCATATGAGAAACTTTTGGGAATTCGTTCAGCTTCACCCCATCAGTGATGATGCTGAATATTTGGTCATGAATTTGTTCTCCGCTACTCTTTATGATGCCTCAAGGCATTGGTACCTCAGCCTTCCTGATGGAAGCATCAAGACCATGGATAGACTTGAAGAGGTCTTTCTCAAAAGATGGAGTATCAAAGAAGACCCTAATATGCTTCTCACTCGACTAAATAGCCTTGCTAAGTATGAAAATGAGTCCATTCGAGAGTTTCATACTAGATTTGAGACTTTGCTACAAAGAATTCCCGCAAGCCATCACCTGAAAGATGATTGCCTTATTCATATTTACACCAGATCTTTCAATGGCCAACTAGGGTATCTTCTTAGAGACCAAAACCCCCAGTCCATTCAAGAATCCCAAGAGAATACCACCAAGATAGAAGGGAACCTCCTTTCATCTAAAATTGAGCCCCTTGCTAACCCTAGGGGGAGAATAGATACAAAGAAGAAAATAGTACACAATGCTAAGCCTACTTCAGATCTCTGCACCAGTATCAACAAATTACAAGCCTCCATGGATGGCATCATAAAGAATCAAGAAGAAATGATGAGCCGGATTGTCAGACTTGAAAAATCCTAGATCCAAGCACCTAGGCCTCTATTCAAAGGGCAGTTCCAGAAAGGGAATCAATTTTACAAGCCAAAGAATGAAAATGAAGTTCCAAATACCTTGGCCCCTACAAATTTTGTGGATGAAAACCCTTGGTGCCTGGAGTGTATTGAAGCAAATTGGGAGCATGAATGTCCTTATAACGCTAGCCAACAACAAGTCAACAATTTGGATTTCTTCATGAACTTTCCTCGGATAAATATCACGGATATAGAACATCAAAAAGTCGTGAGGGAAGCAGCCAGAGCAGCAAGGATGGAAATAATAAACAACTTGGACCAGGAATCACAAGAAAAGTTAAAGAAACAAGAATTTCAGGTTTACAAAAGGAAGAACCCGAAACAACCTACCGTTGATCAGCCGAAACCCCCACCTCTTGAGGTTCTTCTTCCTAGGACATCCAAGACTGGTAAGGTTGACCTTAACTTTGACTTTGAAGGGGCTTTATCAAAGATGCATATGAATGTTCCCCTGAGAGAAGCAATCAAGATCCCATCCATTAAAGAACGCTTTGATACTTTCTTTTTAGGATCAGATGAACCTATGGACCCCCCTATTATGTTGCAAGCTGACCATTTCAGGGTCCAGTATGGTGAAAACCCTCCCTTCTTCATGACTTTAACAATGAACAACAAATATCTTAACAATTTCATGCTAGATACAGGTGCTGGTGCTAACATGATGTCTCTTAAATTCATGCAACAAATGTTTTTGAAGGTCACTAGGCCTTACAGGAATGTGTGTGGTTTCGAATCTAAAACAATACCCACACATAGGGTGGTTGAAAATGTTGAAGTGCACTTAAAAGAATACCCTGAGAAGACAATCCACATAGATATTATAGTGGTTGATGTCCCAGATGTGTGGGGGATGTTGTTATCCAGGAAGTTTGGTGCAATGATAGGTGGTTCCCTGGAAATGGACCTCACCTTCTTACGGTTACCTTTGAAAGATGGAACGATGGGACGTTTACTCAATGTACCAATAACTAGGGATCATGTGCAGGATATTGTTCATCCCATAAATAATGACAAAGAACAGAATGATGTGATACAAACTCTTCAAGAATACTCTCCAGAAGACATGCCCTTTGCAACAGAAGAAGAATTTGATCAAATCGAATGGCCCAAGAAAGAAGAGTACCAACAACTCTTGGATGAATTCAAGAACAAAGAATTTGGGACAGTGAAAATATTAAATAAAAATGAAGATGACGTACAAATCCGCCCATCTCAACAAGAAGTCTTTGCAGCAGAAGCCCACCCACCTCCCTCAGTGAAATACACCAGGGTTATTCAGGGAACAACCAAATACAAAGTCAGAAATTATAAGGAGGGAGATATGGTATGGATGTGGGATACTTAGAAAGGAGAGCCAACTAATGTTAAAGGAAGCACACAGTCATGGCTCGGACCCTTCAAAGTTGGAATGGAATCAGTTGATAACTCATACTACTTGTCCACTTTGGAAGGAAGAAGGTGCACATTACCCATCAGTGGGAACCTCCTCAAACCCCACCAAAGTGGTGGGACCTGACTCCACATGTAAGTATAGGTAGGTAGGCATGTTCTGTGTATTATACCACTTGCATTTCATGATAGTTTTCTTCCTCACTTCCATATTGATTGTTTTATTTCAATCATATAAATATATATATTGCAGGGTGGAAATACCACCCCACCTTTGTTACGGATGCCCTTTTCGAGTCTGAGCAGGTCTACAGGTTATGCCAAAGATACGGAGGTTCTCATGCGCTCTATGGTGACCACATGTCCCTGAGTTGGAGCCAGATGTTATCCCCGATTTCTGGGGATAACTAGGAGATCATGTCTCGAGGCCCACAGGTCCTAGACATGGAGTACCGAGAGCAAGATTCACCTGAGCATGGCCCTGGAGGACCCATCTTTCTTCTCCTTCATCAGACTTGTCTTGTCAGCAGCAGCAGCATCCATCACCTTCGGCTTGGACTTGTATCGGATAAGACTCTTGCTCCATGAGGTAATTGGTCCAGGTATCATGGTATGTGTCATTTTTTATCATTATAACCTTTAGATATATGCATCAAATTCCTTTTATTTCTGACAACTGCTTGGATCTTACATTGACCCACTTGACCATGGTTGGGGGGACTGACAGGGTGTCCTAGAAAGCTTGTACCTATAGGTTTTGGTTTGCCACTGAGGGGACTTCTGAAGATCCATCCTTCGCTCCCATCATATCATCACTTTTACATCTTATCTCCCACTCATCTGCCCCATTTCCCTAGTCCGGGCATTAGGATGGTCTGTTTGTGGGGTTGCACCTAGGATGGTATCTTAAAGGAAGGTTTACAACTAGGTTGTTCATATGCTTTTCATTATGATATGTAAGTGTTTTTCTTGAAAAACTTCTTAATTGAATGGTTGTAAGTTTATATTCTTGCATTTACTTATAAATTTGTTGATTTTAAAACCCTAGGTGACAAGCACACAAGTAGGTCCTTGTTTCATGTCCCCTTAGAGAGAAATATTTAGCCATTGAAGAAGGAAGAAAGAGCCTAGCATTTGCTACACTCTTTTCACTTTTTCCTTTTGTGCTAGCTATAAATTTTAAAGGTTAAGAAGGAGGTGGCGTCCCAGGCCTAGGTTATCTACACCTAGGGCCATCCATATTCTAGGGTTTGGTGATAGAGCCTTTCCATTGCAACACTCTCCCTCACCTCATCCTCTTGTTTTAACTCATATTTTATGCTGGGCGTTTTGCCAAGTTTGACCTAAAGAAAGAGGAAAGAGCGCGATGCCTTGCTTAAGCAACACTGGAGTGAGCCTCTTTCCCCTAGGGTTTTGATTCTAGGGCCCTGCCATTGTAGCACTCTAGAACCCTTCCCTCTTGTATTTAGCCTATTATTCCTTCAACCTCACGTCCTCTCCTTAATTGACTCCATCTACCCTTAGGCACTAATCTTAGACACACAACGTTGAAGTGGTAGTGCTCCAACAACCTCTCAAAACTTTTAAATTTGAAACCCTAACTAACTAGCTAACCCTAACTAGGCTGACGTCACACTTGGTTATCCCATCTTAACGCAACACCTTTTGATGATAAGAAATTAGATGATGGTTGAAGGCATTTATTGAGTAAATGATTGATTAAATACATTTTTATCCACATCATCTTAATAGTTATTGATGAATTGATACTTTTCCATTGCTACATTGATAAAACATTGATCTCATTAATATCTGTTGTTTCACATTGCTTATATATTGATGTCAAATAGTTACATGAAGTACTAACCCACTGAATTATAGCCTGCATATATTATTTTCTATTGTCTTGTTACGGGAAGGTGTTCTCATTTGGGCATACACTTCTTTATTGGCTTATTAGCCGGACTATCTGACCTTGGTGGTAACCTGTGAGGAGGAACTTTTGCCTTGACTTTTATACTTCAGCCTCTTCAAAACCCCAGGTTACCGGGGATGTCTCCCCTGGGTTAACCTCCCTAAATAGAAAGAACCTCCCCATTGAGGTGACATTGGGTGGGGAAGGTTACTGTTATGCCATTTTGACCTCTATACTTTAGCCTTTTGACCTAGCTACAAACTGTGCGATAACAGGGACGTTACAATTCCCCTCCCCTTATTTTTGCACTGTCCTCAGTGCAACTTTACACTACATCTGTAAGCTTTTAAAAATTTTCAAAAAGATGTGGGTACTCTACCCGCATAACATCTTCATGCTCCCATGTCACATTCTCAAGACCGTACCAGGTCCACTGGACCTTTACAAGCCCTATGGCTCGATTCTAGAGCTGTTTGTTTTTCCTATCCAATATGTGCACAGGATGCACTTGTAGGACACCTTATTGCTCCACCTGGATCACATTCCAATCAATTACATGATTAGCATCAAGCATATACTTTTTAAGAAATGAAACATGAAACACATTATGTGTAGTCATGGATGCAGGTAATGCAAGCATATATGCAACTGGCCCGATCCTTTCCAGGATTTTAAATGGCCCACAAAATCTGGCTGCCAACTTGGCGCAACTTCCCAGCTTCAGGGAACTCTTGTTAGCTTTCACTTTCAGGAAAACATGATCACCCACTTTGAACTCTCTGTGGGTTTTGTTCTTATCAGCATAACTTTTCTGCCTGTCCTGGGCAGCTTTCAAATTCTGCTTAATTTTTATCATTTGGTCTTCCATCTCCTTGAGCAACTCTGGTCGAACTACTGTTCTATCAGTTGGATTATCCCAGCTCACTGGAGTACTGTACTTTCTTCCATAAAGTGCTTCAAATGAGATCATCTTCAACGATGCATGATACCCATTGTTGTAGGTGAATTCTACCAAGTGTAGGTAGTCTTCCCATCTTGATGGTTTGTCCATCACATACATTCTCAGTATGTCTTCTATTACTCTATTCACCCTCTCTATCTGTCCATCAGACTCAGGATGATAAGTTGTACTAAAGTTCAGATTCGTTCTGAATCCTTTGAAAAATCCTTTCCAAAAATTCGAGGTGAATTTCGGGTCTCTGTCAGACACAATCGTTTTAGGAATTATGTGCAATCGTACCACTTCCTTTATGAAAATATCAGCAACATCTGTTGCCTTGTGAGTAGTTTTCAGTGGAATAAAATGGGCAGTTTTTGTAATCTTTTCCACCACCACCATGATCGAATCATGCAGCTTGCATGTTCGGGGCAATCCCATAATAAAATCCATCGTTACTACTTCCCACTTCCACTCAGGAATGGGTAAAGGTTGTAGCAACCCTGCTGGGTGCCTATACTCAGCTTTAACTTTTTGGCACTCCATACACCTAGCGATGTATTCAACGATCTCTCTCTTCATACCCGGCCAAAAGTAATGGCTCTTGACCGCTGCTACTGTTTTTTGATATCCAGGGTGCCCTGCATAAGGCACATTATGCATCTCTTGCAAAATCATTTGTTTCAATCACTAGACATTGGGTACAAAAATTTTGTTCTTGTAGACCAGTATTCCATCTATTTCCAATTTATAAATTTCCATCTTCTGTGGCATCTTACCCTACTGTAGCTTGGCTACCAATTCTCTGTACTGCAGATCTGCATTTCTAGCCTCCTAAATTCTGCTTTTAATATCAATCTGATACATGTTAATGGTTGTAGCATGTAATTCATGCACCCTCCTATTGAGTGCATCAGCCACTTTATTCTCCTTTCCTTTGATATGCTTGATCTCAAAGTCATACTCACACAGAAATTCCATCCACCTACTTTGTCTAGCATTTAAGGTTGTTTGATCAAACAAATATTTCAGACCGTTATGGTCTATTCTGAGTTCAAACCTCCTTCCCATGAGGTAATGCCTCCATTTATTTAGAGCATGAACTATGGCTGCCAACTCCAAGTCATGGATTGCATAGTTCTTCTCGTGCTCTTTTAATTTCTTGGACTCATAACAGATTACAAACCCGTTCTGACTAAGGACCCCTTCCAGTCCTTCTTTGCATGCATCGGTGCATACTATGAAATCTGCATTTGGATCTGCAATCCTCAGGATTGGATCACTGGTTAACAACTGCTTCAATCGCTGGAAACTTTCCTCACATCCCTCTGTCCAGTAAAATTGCTTCCCCTTTCTTTGCAAGAAACTGATAGGGTGAGCTATCTTGGAAAACCCTGCGATGAACCTTCTATAATAACCAACCAATCCCATGAAGGATCTAACTTCCATTACATTCCTTGGTGCTAACCATTCTCTAATGGCTTCAATCTTCTCAGGGTCTACCGCTATCCCATCTTTCGAGATAATATGTCCCAAGTAATGGATCCACTCCTGATAAAACGAGCACTTGCTCAGCTTGGCATACAGTTGGTGCTCTCCTGCAACACCATCCTCAGATGTTGTTTGTGTTCTTCTTCATTCCTGGAATACACCAGAATGTCATCCAGGAAGACGATGACAAAGTTGTCTAGATAGTCCCTGAATACTCCATTCATCAAGCTCATAAAAACAGCGGGTGAATTTGACAGTCCAAACGGCACCACTGTGAACTCGTAATGACCATTCCTTGTTCTAAAGGCGGTCTTGTTGATGTCTTCATCTTTTATTCTTACTTGGTGATATCCCGATCTTAGATCTATTTTCGAAAATATATTTGCATCCTTCAACTGATCGAAGAGATCATCAATCCTCGGCAGAGGATACTTGTTCTTCATTGTTACTTTGTTCAATTGCCTGAAATCAATGCATAATCTCAGCGTTATGTCCTTATTCTTTACGAACAGGATCGGGGCACCCTAAGGTGACACGTTTGGGCATATATACCCCTTCTTCAGAAATTCTTCAAGCTGCAGCTGCAACTCTTTTAGTTATGGTGCACTCATCCTGTATGGAGCCTTTGACACTGGAGATTCTCCAGGCATCAAGTTCATAGAGAAATCGATATCCTTTTTCGGAAGTAGTCCAGGTACTTCCTGGAATACATCTTTGAACTCTTTAAGTACCTCATGATCCTCAATAATTGACACCTTATCCTTAGGCGTTTCCCCCACATGGGCTGCAAATAATTGACAGCCTTTTCTATAGCACTTCTTCAGTTGCATTGCTAAGATTTATCTAATAGTAACATCTCTAGGAATTCCTTGGATGACTCTTTGATTCCCTTCTTCATCTAAGCAAGTGAATGCCTTGTTCCAACAGTCCAAGATGGCATGGTGCTGGTCCAACCAGTCCATCCCAATTAAACAATCATAAGAGCCTAATGGCAGAATGTTCAAATCGGCCTTCGTGCTCATTCCATTCATGTCTACAGGACAGGACTTGACTAACTCTGTGACTTTCCTCTTGGTTCCTGTTGCTAGCTGCACTAACCAAGACTTTTCATGTTTTCTTCTTATCAAATGCAAACTTTCTACCACTCTAGGGTCTATATAACTATGGCTAGCCCCTGAATCAACTAAAATAGTAAATGGTTGGTTTTTTATCTTACCTTCTACTTCAATCATGTGCGATTTATACTCAGCTTGCTTGTTGTCCAGGGCTACGTAGATCCTTGGAATTCTAGTGCCCATCTCCTCCACTGTTTTATCCTGCTGAACATTATGGAGAACTCTTACTTTATCATTTCTGTGGGGGCAATCCCTATACCTATGGTTTTATTTACAACCCCAACATTCCATAGGTGGCGGCCTTGACATTTGCCCACCCACTTCAACCTTCCTGGGCTCTCTAAGAGACGACTGCCCTTGAGGATTGTTTTTGAAAAAGGGTGGTTTATTTCCCTTTTGCCTCTGTTCTTTCTTGAACTTTTTCTGGTCATCCCAAGCCTTCCGAAAGGTAAGCTTTTCTCTTTGTTGTTCAAATAAGCACTTCGCTCTTCTTATCATTTCTTCCATAGTCTTTGGGTCATCATATTGAATCTTATCCCCAATAGGAGGCGGTAATCCACTCAGGTACCTCTGAATCTTGACAGACTCATCTTTGATGAATGAAAAATACTTCAGTAATTCCAAAAACATTCGTTCATACACATCAATGGTCTGGTTGTCCAGCTTGAGTTCAAAGAAATCTTTCATCTTTCTATCATAATATCTTTTAGTTAAGTATTTCCTCTCGAAATACCTCTTGAATTATTTCCATGTGATGTCCCTTTACCTGATGTGTTGCACCTGCACAAGTTGATCCCACCACATGGATGCCTTTCCCTTCAATTGACACATGGAAATCCTTCCCTCTACATGAGAGGAATAATTCTGCAATTGAAAGTAATTCCTCATACCAAGCAACCAAGTTTCGGCATCTTCCTCCTTCTTATGTTCTCCATCGAACGTTGGAGGCTTGATCTTGTTCATTTCCCCTTTCAATTAATCCATCCCAAATCTCCTGTGCATTCTGGTACGAGATGGGCTTGAACTACTGTGTGCCTCCCTACTAGAATGCTTTGGGGAGAAATGATGATGTCTGCTGACACTCCTTGATCTTATTTCCCTCTCCGGGGTCCTACGACCCTTTGTCTTGCTTGAGTCACTCTCATTTTCCAATTTCTTTTCTATTCTTTCCAGACTCTTCAACATCCTTAAGTTGAATTCACGCTGCTTATCTCTGACTTTCATGAGTGTTCAGCTATCAGCTCGACAAGCCTGGGCATCTTTCTACAATCTTTCAATGATTTTCATCATATGTCCTTCCTTATCCATCTCTTTTCCTTGCCCATTAGAGTTTGATCCTTCGACTCCCAAGTTGACATTCCTTCCTTCTCTTTCATTCTCTGAATTGGAGGCAATCCGCACCTCTTCCATTCTCTACTCTCAACAACAACCCTATTTGTTTCTAACACTTGCTAAGCTTCTGCAAACACACGTGCAGACAACAGGTATTTGTTAGGTTGTCATTCTTAGCAAATTCCACACATTCAAAACCATTCTGATTTAAGAAAACGCTTCGACTTCACAAATTTTCTGAGTTCTTCTCGGCCCTGTAAATCTCAGGTGATAGCTCCCTCTTTCTTATCCCCTACCCTCGTAACCAAAGGTCGTGACCAAATGCTAGACTACTAGGTGCTACTCGGGCTTTCGACCTTCGAAGAGTTTAAGGTACACACATATTTCTCTCGGAGTTTTGATTTACCAAATTCGTGTAAATCGGGTGGATCGACGATCCACGTTTACCCAACATCCAATGGTTAAAAATCCGCTACGGTTCTTTCGTCTTCAAATATTTCAGGACTTCGGAACTTCGGGTTTCAGGGTTTCAGTAATCGGGAGTTTGAAATGCAGCGACCCAAACCACTGGTCACTCCATTCCCCGAACTCCAATACACGAGTTCTTGTACGAGATCCAACGATCCTCAATGATTTGGATCTAATGGTCCAGATATTTTCGGAGTTTCGTGAACCAGGAGTTCACGATACAACGACTCCAAATCTCTTGTCACTTCAATCCCTGAATTCTGATATGGGACTTCATGTATGAGATCAACGACTGTGAGCCTCCCCTGATCCGACGGTCCAGATCTCTCCTAAGCTTACACCTATCAAATCTCTTCAGCCCTAACTTCCTTGCTAGTTGGCTGGATCTAACGGCTCACGGGATTTTAGCACTTCTTCCTGGAAGCGCTCCACCGTCCGATTCTACCCTTGTTAATCTCTTTCGTGATTCGGGACTTAGAGTGACCAAGAATTTGGCCTGCGCTCCAAGTTCACAATCCCTGAATTCACGAAATGATCCAACGGATCAAACCAACCATGAACAATGACCCACGTTTATTCTGGATCCTAAGGTGGCGAGCTTCTCCATCTACTAACCACCTTACAATTTCTGGCTATCTTACGGTCCTCGCGATTTCGCGAGTTCTCCACAGAGAATTCTGACCGTCCAACTCTGCTTCTCAAGGACTTCTGGCCAATGAATTGCTACCCTCTTTCTGAACTTTCATCTACTTGATCCAATGGTCCTGATTCCCCACGATCTGACGAATTAGATCTCATCGGCATTTCGCGTATTGGGATTTTGTGTGTCACGAAGTCGAAAGATTTTCCACCTTCGTCCTCCCTATTCCCGAAATATCGATTTCTTCCTGGAAAATTAATGATCCATATCTCTCTTAGATCGACGGTTGTGAGGGTTCTCCTTTCCTCCCGAACAGATTCTATAGCTCCAACACTTCTGGTGTGGAGTTCTCTCTCTCCCTGTGGCTATATACCACACCGACTGCAGTTCTATAATACCGCTACACCTCTTGAGCTTTGTAACATGGTCAAGTAGTCCGTTGACACTCATAAACATTATGAGGTCTGAAATTAGTCCTCCAAACACAATTTCTTCTCAAAACCTATGTCCAAAGACCACTTATCCGGCCCATCCAGGCTCAGCGTTGAAACTAGGCTCTGATACCATACTGTAACATTCCCGACCATCAACCCCATGGTCAGGCCAACATTACTACGCGGAAAAACACTACTGTAACATATTATGCATTCTTATGAAATCAAATTGCTTGATTACAGTTAAACACAGTGTAAGCACATTAATACCGTTAGCATAAATAATCCACGGCATTAACAATAATTCACGAATACAGCGAAATACATGTAAACATTGCTAGAATCACAGACATGCATATTTAATTGAAATTATACTCATGTATATACTTATCTTTTCGACTGGATGTAATTCACCAACTGCGTGTAGACCTCCCACGAACCTCCCAGCCTTAGACTGCATTGCTCATCACTCTCAGCAGTAGGTCACCCCCGAGGAGGGACTAAGCTCCACCGGGTAGGGATTCCTAGTCTAGGCAGAGAATACAGGAAGACACACAGTCACAGGAGAAGGATCATCTCCCAAGAGCCACTTATGCCCACTACCCACAGACTCTCATTCCTCACATGTCTATCCCACCCCAGGAGTATACACCTTCACTGTCACCAAGACAGTCCATCGACTGCTAACCTCCCTTCCCTTGGGCTTCAGCAATAGACCGGACTAGAAGTCTCCGAGCTCTGTGGCAGCTACAGGACTCCTTCCATGAGTTCTCACTTCCTCCACACACTCTCTCACCTGGAGAGAGTCGCTCATAGACTGGGTAACCTGCCTCTTCAACAAAAATCACCTCCCTCACACTGGCCAGCAAGCCACATGTAGTCCAACACTACATGGCCATAACAGTCAATTGGGAAAATGGGTATGGACACCCGAAACGAAAACGATCAGCGTTAAAGCATAGCGCGGCTCTCTTTGGTTCCAGAGATGCGTAAGGTGTACAGAGGTTCAATCACAGAGGCCAAATGAGTACAGATGGAGAATGGAGGAATTGGAAGGTTGAACCTTAGATTCAGGTGATGGTTGGAGAAATGCCCACCCCACTCCTATGCAATAGTCGACGGAATGGAAAGAGAACCCCCAACACGTCTCATTTCCTGGGTTAAATCACATGCACCTGGGTCAACACATGTCGCCCATGAAGCTGCATGCGTCCCTCCCCAGGAACTTAGGACAAAACATAGATTTCACATGTCTTTTGGGATAATATTAAAATATTATTCCCAAGGACTTAAGCCCCTAGGCTCCACACTTAGCCTCTCTTTCCAACCTTCCAGCCCCCAATCCCTTACCCAGGTTTTGTGGAAGCTCAGTCCCCCATCACTCATTCATCATGGTCGGTCCACACGCAGAGATGTTTTGTATTAATACTGTGCATAATTACATGTACAAAAATCAAGCTCCTAGCCTTCAACACTTAGGCTCCCTGGCCTAATAACACATAAGCCCACTAGCTTATATAACTTGGCTCACGAGCCTTATAAACTTGAATTACAGTTCATAAACAAGATTTATACTTCATAGACATGATTTACAACAGGGCTCGGCCTTGGGGACATTATAGGATCCGCTATAGGAAATAATCATTGAAGGACAGAAAACTTAAGTAAGCTACTCACAATTAATCACACGAACATCACCCAGAGTGCATGAAAGACTGTGATCTAAAACTTTATAGCACTAAGTTATTCCTACGTCCCAGTGATGAATCCTAAGTGTTAATTTGTTGTAGTGTGGGTTTGAAGATTTTTTTGTCGACTTTAGATTAGGCCAGACTAGGCTTTGATCTTGCGTTTCCTATGCCTACACCTCGAAGCTTATGAGCCCCGGTTGATAACTAAATGTGGAAATTAATAGTGCATATATTTAGCCCCAACATTTTGGCGCGGTTGTCGAGGAGGTGCTAAAGGGATTAGAGCATAGGTAGGTTTCTTTTATTTCTCCAAAGCCTTGACTGTTCCTTTCATGCAAGTGTGTTTATTTTCATGCAAACGTGTTTATTTTCATGCAAGTGTGGTGTGATTTTAAGGATGACCTAAGGGCAGAGAGAAGACAGTAAGATGTGAGGGAAGAGCCCACGCATCCACTTTAGTGGGGTTACTCCAAAATTAGTTTGTCATCTTCTTTTAGTAGTTAGAATTTGTGTTTTATTAGCATTAGTCATTTTTTATATATATGAGAAGAGAAGCTAACTTGTGTGAATAGATAACTTGGTGACAGCAGGATCCTAGTAGCACAGTGGCGCTTCAAGTATATAAGTGGTTTGCTTACATTTTCTTTTAGTTTGTTTCTTTTTTATTTCCTTAGGATTTAAAAAATAATAATTTGTGCATTGTAAGAACCCCCCCTCTACACTAATCCATGTGTGAAACAGGACCCATAAACTAGCAACAAGGACTCAAAGATGATCAAGAGTTTGGAAGAACTCTCTCCATCCTAGCAGCATCTGGGATCTCAATCTCTTCCTCGCAAAAAGAACAAATATTGATAGCATTCAAGAACCTATCCGCCTCTCCAGAAGTGATAGAAAAACAAGATTTCCATAAGCTACATCCACTAGAAGATCTAGAAGCCTCCTTTGATCACCCTTTCCAACCTGTAGAGGAGACTGAAGAATCATTCAATGGAGAGAAACTGCTAGAACCTGAGATCAAGGAGTTCTTGACATGCATATTTCTAGATCCAGTATGCATCCTGTTATCCCCGATTTCTAGGGATAACTAGAAGATCATGTCTCGACGCCCACAGGTCCTAGACATGGAGTACCAAGAGCAGGATTGACCAGAGCATGGACCTGGAGGGCCCATCCTTCTTCTTCTTCATCAGATTTGTCCTGTCAGCAGCAACAGCATCCATCACCATCGACTTAGGCTTGCATCAGAGAAGACTCTTGCTCCATGAGGTAATTGGTCCAGGTATCATGGTATGTGTCATGTTTGATCATTATAACTTTCAGATATATGCATCATGTTCCTTACATTTCTGACAACTGCTTGGATCTTACACTAACCCACTTGACCATTGTTGGGGGGATTAATGGGGTTCCCTAGCAAGCTCGTGCCCATAGGTTTTGGTTAGCCACCGGGGGGGATTTGAAGAGCCATCGTCCGCTCCCACCATATTATCATTTTACATCTTATCTCCCATACATCCATCCCATTCCCTTAGTTCGGGCATTAGGATGACCTATTTGAGGGGTTACACTTTGTCTTGTGGGAAGAAGAGGCTAAAGGCCCAAGAGGTAAAAGCAGCTGGTAAGAGATAAAAGCCATAGGAAATAAAACCTAGAGATGCCTCGCCCAGGGATCCCCGAGAAGGCAATAAAAGGCCTCTCGATAAGAAACAAAATGGACCCAAGAAAAATAATAAAACAAGACCTAACCAAGAGGATGGGAGGTCTCATCACGAGCCGGCCCATTATGTTCATAGGTATCTAGCAGTATGACATTGCCATTATCTGGTCACCACGCCAGGGCAATGACCCTTGGTTGCATGGCC